>JAURVB010000419.1:0-83636 GCA_033002965.1 Piper betle
TTTAATTAATTTGTGTGTGATTATTACCATGATATTCACGTAGTATCCTGTTAGGATTTTGCATCTCATTCATATACTGGTTGCGCACTTGCGGCATATTCCATCTTGAGACGTCGAGAGGGGTATGTTATAGCCGATTAGGTCTTAGGTCAGCCAACTTAATCGGTTTACGAGTAGTTCGATCCGTTGTAACAATTCTGGTCCGGGTTGAGAGTAAACCGGATTGGGGTGTTACACAAACAGTAACACCCAATCGCCCAACCTGTAATACGCATATTTGGTTCGTATTGTATGCCCTTGCTTGTCTCAGCACCGGTTACCACAACTGGCTGCCTTGTGAACTTCGATCATGACCTAGAATACAGAAGTTCCCTGTCTAAACACCAGCCAACAAGCAAAATACAGATTATGAGAAAACACTTCCCAACCTTATATCATTAAACTAATAATAAGGATTAAAAGCACTCAAACTCTCCTCTCAAGCACTTGCTCGGCTTGTGGACAACCCCCATAGCCTCGCCCCAATGTATCCAAATACAATGGCGCACACGAGATTACTCTACCCCAAATAACCCCCCCCCCCGATTGCCTCACAACATGTACATAAGCGGATGAAACTCCAGCGCTCACCACGAACACCGGCTGCAGCAACCTCACGGCTCCTTTCTCACCAGCAGAATCAAGTTGCTCTCCCTCGCAAGAGAACACGTATGGAATTCTCTTCCAACGTCGGGATCTCTCCTTTCTCGCGATGGAAAAACCCTCCTCCGATCTGTCCTGATCCTCTTTTCCAGCATTCACCCAGTGCATATATCACAACGCCCTTCTGTTTCAAGATAACTATGGATCCAGCATCTTTATCCACAAAAGTCTGCAAATCTCCACCGCATCCAGCAACCCAGCCCTACTCCACGTCTAAGTTCACCACACGACCTTGTGGTTATCTCCAGAAGTTTGTTGCAGTCTTCACCGTCCCTGGATATGGATCATATCTTCACCAAGATATGCCCCCAGCAACTTCTATAAAACTTCCTCACAAACCCTTGGCTGCACCGCTGGTCATCCTGTCTCGCCCACCGGCTTGACCCTAGCCAACGTCCAATCATGATTCAACCTCCTCAGCAATCACCGACCACAATGCCGGCATTGAACCACCAGCATCGCACCGCACCAGCAATGCCGCTCGTGCATGCCCATGCACGCTCGCGCACACTAGCACCCACTCGCGCGCACACTTGCGCAAGCTCGCTCGTGCGAACTTCAGTGCGCACCATTGCACGCCTACACCCATACACCTGCCCGCTTACGCGCCCGTGCGCCCGCGTGCCTACCCCTCCCTTGTACGCACACATGCGCACACGACCGGGCGTGCTCACCCACGCACATGTGCCTGTGCTCGGTACTCTACCACAACGCAGTACCGGTATTTTGCTCGGCATTGGTGACTGCTCGACATGCTCTGCTGCACACTTTGTTCGGTAGCCTGATCAGTCCTGTTCGGTCCACGGTTGCACCTCAACCTCAATCTGCCAACCAAAACACCGATCACAGCAATATGAGGTTTCTTGACTCGGACCTGGCCACATGCTTGATACACCAAATACCGACCCATGTGCCGCCACCACTGCTGTAACTCGACACCATGCTCCATATTAATGCTCAGTCACTCGACAGCCTCATGCACCACGGTTTGTAACCTACAACTATACATGTAGCCTCGGTATGTTGTTTCTACCATTCAGATAGCCACTGCTACCCCTTTATGGACGCGAAAAACTTAAGGACAACACCCAAATCCTAGTTACCGGTGACGCCCATGAATCACGGCGGTAACTGACGGCATGCAAATGGGAGTCGGAAGGTCAGGCCGGCCGGCCTGTGGGTGAGCGTGGCAGTCAAGAGAAATAGGCGGTAAAGCTAATGATGATTCTTAGGAACGCCACCATTAATTTGTACGCCTTCCACCCAAAACTCATAATTGAAGTAATTATCAACAAATAATAACGCACCCCATTCGCAACTTTACTGCTGGTCGTATGTATAAGTATGTTGAACATAACAGCAACTAAATACTCGACATTTATTCAACAACGAACTTAGCATTAAAACGGTAGGCTTACATTGATTTTTCTTTCCATTTATTTCTAGGTACCAATTTGTATTTGTTAGCGTGGACTTTTGGCCTGCATATGAAAAATCCTAGACTAGCCACGGATACGAAGATGGATAGCCTCGAAAACTTTCAGGTTAGATGCGGATAATAATGTTATATGACGTACTAAAATCACTAGTGTACTCAATTATACACAGTGATCATCTGGTTAGATTGCCACAGTGATCATCTGGTTAGATCCTGCATGAAATACATGATCAAGTGGCACACATAGAAGAACAAAGCAGCAGTAACATACATGATCAAGCAGAAAGAAACGGAAATGGGTACACAAAGGGCAAAGGCAGATGGTAGTGGCAAGTTCTTTTCACTTGCCCATTTGCAGATATCTCGAGTACAATGATCTTCTTCAACCTGCGAAGGAGCAACTGCACTATAAGCCTCAACTTGATGCCCAATGTTCGCCACCGTAAATTTCGTCGCACCAGCTTCGGTCGTCGGCACCCTAGCCGGACCGTCCTTCCTATAAGGGTGTGCACACGGTGATTACCTGGGAGATGCATGGCCGTCTCCATCCTTTAATGGAGGAACTATGAGCTATATATTTAGCTCGGCATTATGTACAGTGGATAACCGTAGAAAGAAAGGAACAATTGCATCAATTGTAGAAGCACCCCATGATGTGATGACTAAATATAGAGGCCATGCCGCCATTTGGATCACCGTTGCAAATTTTTTCATCAAAAGAACTATTATAAGCCGCTTATTGGTCATGGAATTAGTCTGGTTAATATGATTAATTTAACTTTGTTTGGCATAGTGGGCCCAAAGTGGGAGCAATGTCCATTAAATTAGGGCGGTAATGAGCCTGGAAATGAGACTTGCTGTTTTTTTCGAAAATCCCGTTCTTTGCACAATGTCTTGATTATCATGCGGGTTCTCCCTATTTTAATTAGATTATTATTATTATTATTAGTTTTAACATGCATTTGTTAATTAACGTGGTCAGGTTAAGCATTATCTTCTGTTATTGCATTTTTTAGCCTACTCTTTTTCGGCCTACTCGCTAGCACATCATAATGGATTTTACTTTACGATAACCCTTTTTCAACTGGTTGTGTTGCAAACCACATTGTCCTAATACGCGAGCCGTTTATGGCAATACCAATGAAATGTGCTTCGAATTTGTAAAAACTAAAATATTTCCATGGTGTGCTACTTTCGGTATATAAATTTTCAAACTTCATTTTAAGGCCCTCAGTCGTCCTCTTAAACATTGCAAAGCTGGAGAAACATTCTTGTGGGAGCTATAAGACTTTATGCACGGTTATTAGCAAAGAAAATACATCTCCATCTATATGAAGATCTTCGGATGTGAAACATGACTAGTAATGATCAATAGGCAAGTCTGGAGAAACATTCTTGTGGGAACTATAAGACTTTATGCACGGTTTTTAGCAAAGAAAATACATCTCCATCTATATGAAGATGGGGATGTGTGGAACTGTTGCTTTGTTAGCTCTCGTGATCATTTTGAAGTAATCACCGGCCTTTAAAAATATCATTCCCCAAAATGTCTAAGCATCTCGTAAATTTTGCTTCAAGAGCGGCAAATGAGCGAGTTTCATTACATCAATAAAAATTCCCTTCTACGGTAACCATGGTTCCATTTTCGTCCCATGCTCCTAAATCTATTTCTACCACTCTTGACCTGCTAAAATTACAATGATGGATACTTTGGCTGACAATCAATAAAAAGAGCACACGTGACTTATCTTCAAATGAAACCCTTCATCTCAAAGGTGATGTTCATCGGAATCATACGGCACTGTTTTATCTGTGAAAAAACAGCAACAGCTTAACATAAAAACTTCCACCTTAACATTGAGTGGAAGAAAAAAGACGATGATGTGAATAACTGGGAGAGAAGCAATGTACTTTAAAGAAACACAATTACCCATAGCTGTGTCTTCATCTTCGATTTCCAAAAGTGATGACTTTCCTGATGGCTTTGATTCAGTCAGTTCAACTTCACAAGTACCAGTACTCATGGAGTCTTTATTTTTACCCTCCTTTTTCGGAAGTTTGGATTCTTGCATAGCCCACAGCTCATACCTAAAAAAAATGAAATGCAAAAGCACACATATGAGCTCAATCACACGTCAAAAAATATAAGGATGGAAAAAAATATTATAAGCTGAATGGTGAATTGCAGGTCAAACATATCCAATTGTCAAAGAAAGCTCAGTGGCAACATGATGATGGACTCGTTTCACAAATTCAAACATATGACGAAGTACAGACTGATCACTACTACTTCTACGATAGTCATAACAACAAAAAGTTTAAAATTTCACATCTAGAGAGCGGAAAACTATACTATGAATGAAAATCGGATTTAAGTATAAGCGTGTATCAACTTCATATAGCTAAATTGACATTAAAAAAATCTCATGAATCAACTTCATATAGGAGGTCCAAAAATATGACTTCTTCTTGCTGAAGGGAATGGACTGATTCAACTAACAAATATATTAGATCCAAAAAATAGGCACTTACGGAGCCACAAGATTTTTTACAAGAGCAAAATATATCCTCCAAAACTCTCTCTCCTTCAAATGGCGGGGACACAATACATATCTTAGCTGTGAAATTTCCTGCAGTAGCAAGCAATGAGAAAAATAAGATACTACCACCACTGTTATTCTTTCCATTAAACTATACAATGCAAATGAAGTATTAAAAAAACAGATGTCAAACAGATTTAAATACGCATAACATAATAAAAGTGATAATTCTGCAGGCCCTAAAATCTATAATTAGGTAAACAATCGCCAATATGAGAAAACGAAGATAATACTATCATTGTCATACCGTGCAAATGAAGCATCTAAAAAATCAAATAGCCAATAGACCTAAACAAACAAATAAAACGTACCTAAACTCCATAATCAAAGAGGGGAGCAAATAATCAGCAATGTGAGAAAAAATTATGCTCTACCAACATATGATCTTTGCATTGAATTATGCAATGCAAATGAGGCATTTTAATTAAAAAAAACAAATAAGCAAAATAGATTTCAACACATAAAGTGAAACTGATTCTGAGAAACCAAAAATCCATAAACTAAATCGCAAACAATTTTCAATGCGAATAAAGAATAAGATACTACCATGATGAGACCTTTCGCTTGAAGTATGCTAAGCAAATTACACAATAAGAAAAGCAGATAAAAGGAGAGATTCAAAAACACATAATAAAACCCTTCCGGCAACGGGGGCCAAAATTTACGATTGGGGTTCAGAGTTTTGCAGTCAGAAATGAATAAAAAGACCAACCTGCACTTTGGAGAGAATAAGGATGGCATGCTGCTCCTGCCAATCGGTCAGATCTTTCCTTACATTCTCCGGGGCCGATTGCCCATCAACTTCTACATCTGCAGAAACCTTAAACCCCCAACATTATTGCCAACAACGGCAACAAAAATCGATAAAAATCGAATCTTTTCATCTTCAAGATGAAATAAACACAACAAAGACAAACATCACACCTGAGGTAGGAAGATCGTAGTTCTTGAAGGTCTCCACGGTGAAACCCCGAACCAACGCCTGCAGCTTCTCTGTGACTCCAAATTGGAGAAGAGAATCGTCCTGTCGGTCTCCGGAGGAGGAGGTGGTGGTGGTGGTGGCGGCGGCCGCGGCGTTCGAGTGGGCCGGATCACGGCGGAAGGCTCGCCGGAGGAAGGCAGCAGCGGCGTCCATGGCCGGGCTCCGATCGACGTACGCCGTCGAGTAGGAATTGGGACTTTGGGGATGTTCGTGGGTTTGGGCCTGGCCCAATTGACGATGGGCTTTGTCGCTTTGAAAAAAGGCCCATTGAAGTTTCTGAATATTATAACCGGTATGGTTGTGAAGGTGAATTCAGACGTGTCGGCCCGGGGATTTCCTGGTCCAGAAGCTGGTTGATTCTATGTGGTAAAACGCAGTACAATGAAGATTATTCTCTAATCTCTAACAATGTTAGTGAGTGTTAGAATTTTTAAGAGTTTTTTATTTATTTCTTAAAGACCTCTTTAGACAGGTCGGGTCAAGAATCATTTATGTAACTAAATATTATTTGAGGGTTAAGTTATAACAAAACAAATAACATTTATTAGTAAGACTCGCTCGCTTATCACCATATAAATACGAGTTGTAATTCTCATTTGAGAGGAAGGAAGAAATATTAAAGTGACCGGTGATCTCAACATCCTAATCTACCTAGATCGAGATTAGGGCTCTTGATCTATCCCAATCTTATTAGGTTCCATTAAAAACTTAAGAATTGGGTATAGAGCCGTTATTTCCTTCGGAAGAAGGGTTGCCCACTATGGCAAGATGCCAAGATCTAACAAGTCAACTGCCGTGGCAATAGAAGACCGCATGTCATGACTCGAAAAACATTTAGAGCGCGAGGCTACAAAACGTAAGTGGTCTGAATTATTGCAACAGATCACCGCGTTAGCAAACTTGATTAAGGGGAAGGCTGTGGCAAATGATCTACCACCTGTCTTCGACGTCGATCGAGAAGAGCCGTTTGAAAGATAACAAAAAAGATGGAAGAAGTGAGGGCTTTGCGAAAAGAGGACGGTGACAGATCTGTTGCCACTGAGGTCACTAGAGGGTGACCACCCTTGGCCAGCGATGCGTGCCCCCATTGGGCGGCTAGGGGCAACCAAGGTAAGGTATTGCCAAGGGGTAATTATGGACGACAGGGAGGAGGCCACCCTCACAACCTAGTAGGGGTGGCCAGAGTCAACTTATCTATGTGGGTCCTAGAATCGCATGTTGTGTGGGATAATCCCACCGAGGATGCTCACCCCGACAAATTTGAGGAGGATAGGATGAATTCATGGGGAAATTTTGAGGGAAATCCGGAAGAGAATTATTGCAGTCAAAATAATTTATTACTCATGTCTGTCCAACGTGTGGGACGTGGCCTCACTAGAGAAGATTATGAAAATCAATATGCAAAATTTCCTCATGTAGACCGTGATGGCTACAATGGGAGTAACTTTGCATATGATTATCGTAGACATGGTAGTTATTATGGTGAAGATATGAGGATGGGCCACCTCACGTGATTCAACCTTGAATCGCACATATTGATTTTCCAACTTATGATGGTACAGGGAATCTTGCAGAGTGGATAAATGAAGCAGATCATTTTTTTCTATTATCAGAAAACAAGGGAAGTGGAAAAGGTGGAACTAGCTTCTTTCCATCTCAAGAAAGTAATGCCTTCGGTGGCTCCAGTGGTGGTTTAAGTATTAGCAAATGGTGACATGGCGAGATATGTGGAAAGCATTAATTGGTACGCTAATTGGAGGACTCAAGGAGGAGATTGCGACAGATGTTTGATTTCAGCAACCACAGGTCGACAGCAACCACATACTTTGGTTGGAGCGGTTGAACTTGCCAAAATGCAAGTGATAACTCTATAAATTTCAAGTTTTGTCACGTTTCAAGTCATTTTTATTTTTATTTTATTACTTCAAGAGTTTATTAGTTATTATTAATAAAATAAAAAATCATTATAATTTTGGTGTAAAAAATACTAATTACTATTGTTCTGGTAGGTTATAAGAGTTAGAAGATAATCCAAAACGAATTTAGGTGAACTCGGGCAAAAAAAAAAAAAATTTTGTGTTCTGGCTAAAACCCTAGCGCTCAAGAGTTGGGATGCAGAGCGCTGAGTGCTAGCCCGACAGTTAAGAAAATTTTATCACCGAAACCTAAGCGCTCGAGTGTTTGCGGTAGTAAAATAACGTTTTCAATATTTTCAAAAATTATGGTAGGGCCCACTTATAATATTGAATGAATCTTTTATAAACTCGATTATTGTTTCAAAGAGACGTTGGGGGAAAACTCTCGACGATTGGGTGATGGCACAAAAGGCAAGAAAAAATGACGAATTAGTTGGATCAAAAGAAGAATACATTTCTCAAAAAGAGTTTTTTCTTGTTTTTATTTAGTTTTCTTTGTTATTAAATGATACCTTGTATATCACATATGAATTTATTGAGTTTAGTTAGATATTTTATGGACTAAATTTTTTTTAGGATTTTAAATAACACCTAGTGCATGGATTAATAAAAGTTATTAATTTTTATCTATTTGATTGTGTTTTTGGATTATCTATTTTATTATGCTATCATTGGACTAGCCATCTATTGTTAGATTTAGATATTTGGTTTTATCGAGAGATAGAAAAATTAAATTTATCAGTGAATAAAATAACCTTTGTTTATCTATTTATAGTGATTTATATTTGAGATAGAGATATACTTATATGTATTGGGTAACTATTAAAAGTAAAAATTAAAGTATTATTTTACACGCACAATCTCATAAAAATATCGAAGTTGGGTGTGCAAGTGAAAAGTTTACAGATCGAAAGATTATCATGAATAATTAATTTTCATAGTTAATGATCAAACTATGCAATTTATAGGTATAAGTTATAACTTTAATCATACAGAGCACTAGGTGAAATTAAAAATCCTAGGTTTGCTATCTTGGAGTTAATATTTAACTTGAATATTGCATGTTTAGTTTAGTCTTAATCCATAATTTAATCACTTTTTGAATTTATTTCTATTTAAGTATAATTAATTAAATTATTTTGGTAATTAAGCATTTCTAGTACTAATTCCTTGTGGGAGGATATTGTCTTATCATTTTTATTACTTGATTCGACACGTGTACTTGCGTTATAATTTTCACATCAAAACCCCGACGCCACCCAAAATTTCATAGAATTTCCACATTGGCACCAGGAAGCACGGCGCTAGTGCACAACGTCGAGGCATCGTGGAGGTCAGACGATGGTCAGTGAGTGGGGGAAAAGCTTGGCAACGGCCTGGCGGTGGTCGGCAACATTGATCGGCGGCGGTGTGGCGGCCAGACGAGGTGTTGACGGTGAGGACGGGGGTGGCATAAGGGTTTTTTAGGGAGGAAAGGGTTGTGATGAAGGTTGGGTGGCAATTTAGTAAATAAAATTTTATTCGATTCTGACTCATGTTAAAAATAATAACTAACTCATAATAAATTCTAAAAAATCCAAAAAATAGGGAAAAGTCCCATAAAATATAATACACATATTTACATCAAAATGACATGTAATATAACTAATAACCCACCTAAAATACTTTATCCTAATACATTATTTGGCATAAAAATAATTTTACGATTAAATACAAAAAAAATTATATAATATCATATACTCTAATAGCTTATTTCTCATCTTTTGATGTTATCATCGTATGTTTTGGTACACTTGACCTTCATCGTTCGTAATACACGGCTGACCTCAACTCAGTATGTGGGTCATAAAATTGACTCGATTCGAATCAATAATTGAACCAACTGATTTGCTAATGTAAAACTCTAACTCAAATCACAGGTTTTTCATAAATAAATATAGTTATTTTATCCCATTGACCCACTCTTTCACTACAAAATAAGTGGCTGAGTAGTTTGTTCATCATGTGTTCATCATGTAGCCAAGTACTTGGAATGCCTAAATCCATTGTCATTGATTATTCCTTGATGCCTTCTAAAAGAGTTCTTTAAATTACAAGGTACTAACTTGAAAACTAGCACCGCAGATCACCCTCAGACGGAATAGATTGAAGTCTTTAAATTTTTATTTGGAGACTTATTTATGCTACTATGTGACTGATGATCCTAAACAGTGATCTCGAATATTAACCATGGTTGCATAAATCGGAATCGGATTCGGAATCGGTTTTCCAAGGAGTCGGAATCGGAATCGGAATCGGTCTAAATCGGACAGGAATCGGTCCAATTGAATCGGTCCAAATCGGTCATATATAATAATTTAACAACTCATAAATAAATATATAAAAATTAAATATTGATGTCATTTTGATATTATTATATATATATATTATATTTTATGATATTTTTTTATATTTTAAATATTTTTTTGTAAATTATTATGAATTAGTTATTATTTTGTACTCGAGTCGGAGACGAGTCAAGTTTTAATTACAAAAATGCCACCACAATTATTTCTCACCCACGACCATTCTCTCCCCCATCCACCCTCCTTCCAAGTTGCCGCTGCCACCGCACCCCCTCCCCCAGACCCGCCCCGCCCCGCCCTGCGCCCGCTGCGCCTCGCCTCCCTCGCCAGCCCCTCCCTCTCCCTCCTCGCCTCCCCCGCCGACCGCGCCCTGCCCCTCTAGATCGTCCCCCCCCCCCCCCGTCGCCCAGTCGCCGCCGTCGAGTAAGTTTAGGTTTTTAAATTTTCAATTTCAATTTTACCCTCATTTAAATAATTGAATTAATATTATACTTAGGGCATTTCAATAATTTACCTAAAAAATCGATTTTTTCCAATTCACCTTGATTCCGAATCCGATTTAAATCGGTCGGAATCAGGGTGACTCGGCCATGTTGGATGCCGACTCGGCCCCAAAATCAGATCAGCACGCTGCCAATCCAATTTAAATTAGCCGATTCCACTCGGAATCGGCCGATTCGTGCAACATAGCCAGAATGCTGGTACAATACTACTTTTCATTCCGCCACTCAAAAACTATGCCTTTCGAGGCTGTCTATGGTCGTCCACCTTCCTCTGTTCCTCGTTATGTGTTGGACAGTTCGGCCTTTGGTGAGGTAGAGCAACAATTACTTGATCGGGATGAGGTCTTGCGGGTTTTAAAATTCCATTTGGTTGATGATCAAAGTATGATTATGACACATTATGATCAAGGGAAGCATGCCAAGTCAGTTCATGTTAAGGATATGGTATATTTAAAACTTTTGTCACACCGACAATCGACCTTACACCGAGAGGTTGCATATCGGTTGAATCTTCCAGATGAGGCCACCATTCACCCAGTGTTTCATGTTTCAAAGTTGAAAGCAATGGTTGGTACATCCACAACTGTTTCAACATCTCTACCACAATATGAGGTTACATGAGAGCTAGATCCTATTCCATCCAATGTGTTGGACTGTTGCCACATTTGTAAAGGTGCGCAACTAGTGATAGAACTCTTGGTTCAATGGCAGGGCCACTTGAGGATGCGACATGGGAAAATGACTCGAAATTGTTTTATCGCTTCCCTGATATCGCACCTTGAGGTTAAGATTCTTAGGGGAAGCACAGTTAGAGTTATTAAGAGTCTTTTATTTATTTTTTAAAGTCCTCTTTATTAGACAAGTTGGGTCAAGGATTATTTACGTAGCTAAGCATTACTTGATGGTTAAGTTATAACAAAACAAAAAAATTTATTAGTAAGATCTGCTTATCATCGTATAAATATAAGTTGTAATTCTCATTGAGAGGAAAGAACAAATAATAGAGTGTCTCTTTTTTTGAGAATTGTCCCCATCAAGAACGATTGAGATTGTTGATCTCAATAACCTAATCCACCTAGATTGAGTCCCAATCCTATTAGGTTCCACTAGAAACCTGAGTGCTTAAATATTGATTATATGATTTACGTTATACTATTTTTAAACTTTATAATATGACAAATTAGGATATGTCATTAAGAAAAAAATATTTTAGCATTATTTTATGAACTTTTTATTGTATTGATTAAATATAAATATATGGACTTTAATGTTGATGTTAATAATTGATTAAATATTGACGATTTGACAAAAAAAATGGACTACATTTTTAACTTGATGATGCAGTAAACTTGGATATGTCATCAAGAAAAAATATATACTTTAAACTCTTGAATCTTTTTGGTGTTTGACCAGGCTTTTGAGTGATTCATATCAAAAGTAAGGATCTAATATTTTAATCACATCATTAATATTTAAGTATTTAAGAATACTATTTTTATTTAATTAATACATTAATAGATTAAAAGAATATTTTGTTTAATGACATGTTCGAATTTTCTACATTATCAAGATCAAATATAGTCTAACTTTGGTTACATTAACCACTTACTAATAATGTTAGAATCATTGATTATTTTTAAAAAATATTAAGTGTAAGTGATCATTTTTTACAAGCAATGATACAATGATACTTTGCCTAATGCTGGGAGTGTAAATGATTTTTATTCTTCTAATTATTATCTCCGCAAATAACATAAGTTAATCCCAACGGACTAAACTTCATGCTATTTTCACTGCTATTTGTCTTTTAAACTATATTAGTCTCTTATTTTACCAAATTTCAAAAAGAAAAGAAAAATAAATGAAATATTATAAATAAAGAAACTATTTACACTAACCAGATATATCTACCTCCAAACCCACTTGGTGATCACAACTCCAAAACAAAGCGAAAAAATCTCACTTTGAAAATAAATACCTCTTAAATAAACCAAAAAAACCTACTCATTGTGGATATGAAAAGGTCGCACCCTCGGATCTAATTGACAAATCAAAATTTATTTTTAAAAAATAAAAGAAATTTAATTTGGATAGATTTGTTTATATATAATTAAAATTCATCGAATTTATATTGAATATATTGTATTCTCAAGGTTATTTGAAAAACTTTAATTATAAATATTTAACAAAATAACTAGCACATGCCAACTTAGCTATTCTATTACAAGTCTTAATGAAATTTATATGCATCCTCATTATTAAAACACCCTTTAATCTTAATTTTATTAAATAACTCGGTAAAGACATGCATGATATGCGTGATATATTTGAAATTTCATAATAATATATATTAAGAATATACAAAATTGATTTTTAAAATATCGTTATATCAATTTAAATAAAAATAATAAATACTTATTTATTTTAGTAAAGAATATAGTTGTATATAAATATTAAAAAAATTTTAATTTTAATAATTAAATGAAATTTATTTTTAAAATTTTTTAATATTTATACACAAAGTTTTTTTAATAATAAATAATAATATTCAGATTAATAAATAATGGTAAAAAGCCAAGCTAAGTACGTATTATACAACAACCACTATTAATTCGAGTAATATAATTATAAAAGTATTAAAATTTATTAATATTTTTGAAAATTTTAATTTAAAATAAGGTTATTGTCAAATGTTTTCTTAATAATGAATAATAATTTTAAATTAAACAATTATTAATGGATCTATAGACCATATATCATGGGAAAAGGCTCAAATTGGATTGAGAAAAAAACCACTGCTTTAACGGGATTGGGTTAATTAATAAAAATAATGTTTTTTTATTTAAATGATAATAAAACAAATATTAGGAAAAAATAATATAGAAAAAGAAAGCCTCCTAAAAGGCTACGATGACACATCTTCCTACGCCGCCGGCCAAATCTCCGGTGATAAAGTTCCCGCCTTTCTCCCCCGGCCGGCTCCCTTTCCCCTCGAGATCGCAACTTTGGCCGTGGGTCGTCGCCGGAGAATGTATTCCGGGTTGGTCCCTCTCGATGGCGTTGTGATGGGGCGGGAGGAGCTCGCCGGAGGGCCGCTGTCCGGCGCCAACCTCCCCGGCGATGCCTGTTTGGTTTTGACTTCGGATCCCAAGCCCCGGCTTCGGTGGACGGCCGAGCTCCATGAGCGGTTTGTGGATGCTGTCACGCAGCTTGGCGGACCTGATAGTGAGTTATTGTTGAAGCTTTTGATCTGTTTGCTTGCTTTCGTGGTAGGATTTTCATATAATTTTCATGGTTGTTTGTATGTATTTTGAGATGGCTAGAAAGATTGTGACTTGGTAGCTTGACAGATCAACGGTTATTCAATCATTGATATCTGAAAATATGGAGAAGAAATTTCGAGTTTTAATCGTTTTTGAAGAGTAGAAATTATTTATTGCAGCTTATTGTCCTTTGAAAAATATTTCTATGATCGATCGTTTACTTAGCTGGTTTAGCTGTTGACGGAAAATGAATATCTGACCAAAATGAAACTGCATTAGATATATCATGTAGGCTTATCTAGCCTTGATGTAGAGGATGTCCAATGTCTTTGGTTTTGTTAAGTAGTAAATTGGAGTGTGATTGTAAGATTTCTAAGATGTGGAGCTTGTCTACTTCAACTGGGTTCCTCTCTCTGTTAGTGTATGCATGATTTGTTTTCCTTGAGAATGGGAAATTTCGATTTCCCTGTTGCAGCTATTGAGGAAATTTTATGATAGTTTAAAGGAGGGCATGTTTCTCCTTGAATTGATTGCAAATCAAATTAAGTTGTCTGAAGCAAAGATCTAGGTTTCTGGATTTTAATGCATCAACTGGTGTAGATGTGTTGCTATTTAAAAAGGAAGCTGAGTGTAAAAAGGCTCTGCATGTGCGGGGTCTGGGGAAGGATTGGACTGCAGAGGGTAGCTTCTTACCTGCATTTCACAAGAGGTTGTTTCCACGACGGAAACTCTTACTGGTTGGGACTTGCACCGAGGCTCCCCTTCTGTGTCGCTATATGAATCTGTTGATTTTCGTTGAGTTGGTTTCTAATTTGTGGAATTTTCCCTCCATCTATCCTTCCAATATGATGAAACTAAGAAAATCACAGATTGGTTCCTAAGAGTCAATTGTCTTAAATTGTCTTTGGTTCTTTATGCTATCAGTAATAGCTATTTTCTTCTTTTTTCTTTTTTTTGATAAATATAAATTGAGATCTGCCAAGGCAACTGAACTTTTCTCCTTTTTTATGCTTTCATTAGCTGAGATGGGTTGCACCTTGTTATAAGAGCTCTCAAGTGTTTCAAGATTTTGATATTTAATTCATTATATAGCAGTCGTGTGTTATCAAAAAAATAATTGTTTTAGCAGTTACAATAAACTTGGTTTTTGTCCAATAAAATTTTTCCATCAATTTCTTCAGAAGCAACTCCAAAGAATATTATGAGGACTATGGGTGTTAAAGGACTGACCCTATATCATCTTAAAAGCCATCTTCAGGTATTATTTTTTGTACCTTTACAGTGAGTTCATAGACACCAAATGCAATTATTTTTTGAACCATTGAGATATCTTTTTGTCTACCATGAGTTGGGGGATGTATAAACTTTGACTTATCAGTTAATTTCATTTAAAATTTACTTTTTTCTGTTTCAGAAATATAGATTGGGGAGACAATCCTGCAAAGAATTTAGTGATACCACCACAGATGGTACTTTTCTTTATTATATTCTTCTTCATTGGAGAGTCTCTTAACTGTGTAGTTGAAAACTATTGACCAAATAACATGCTTTACATCTCGAAAGCTTAACTGAATATTTTCTTTTAATCACTTGCTCTTCCTTGAAGTGTGGAATATGTAACTGATGTCTACAATCAACTTTTAATTTCACTAGAAATACAGTGACTATTATTTCATTTGTTTAATGATTGAACACGGGTTAATTAGAAGGGTAGCAGCAAGTAAATTGAACATGTAAGATTGATGAGGAGAAAGTAAAACGGGGCTTATGTGGTACTCAACTAAATTCAAAATGATAATACAAAGAACACATATTTTAGAATACACGTGAAGATATATATACCTAACTGTTCTAGCTTTAGGCGCATAGAAATTGTAGGATGATATTGCTTACTTATTACTGTGGAAGTCTGCTCAGGCTAAAAGTGCTTATTGTCTATTTTGAGAATTTAATGTTGCACGTATATTTATAGTTTTCTAGTTGGAACTGTGCACTAGCTATTAGGGGTGCTAATTGAGCGAGCGAGCCGAACTCAACATGTGTTCGAACTCGGTTCGAATAGTTCGAAACTCGTTCGAACTCGACTCGAGATCGAACGAGTTTTGGACATACATGCTCGAATTTGACTCGAATATCTTTAATGCGTTCGAGCTCGACTCGAGCTCGAATATACTTAAACTATTTAATTTTTGTGAGCTCGTTCGTTAGCTCGAAACCAGCTTGATTAAAAGTCAAAAGTACCTCACTTTAAAAAAAATGAGGCCAATGTGGTTTAAACCCACAACCTTAAAGTCATCAAGGTGAATACTTACCATCTCAACTATCTTACTTCTTTGTTATTATATTGCATATATATATATATAAATAAATAAATAAAATATAAAGACTATATTATTATATTATTTTATCGAGTCGAGTTCGAGTTATAACTGAGTCGAGTCGAGTCGAACACGACCTTGCTCAAGCTCGGCTCGTAAGATTTGAGTCGAACATTTAAATGTCGAGTTTCGAGTCGAGTCAAGCCGAGCCGAACGCTAAATGCTCACGAGCTGGCTCGCTCAATTAGCAACCCTACTAGCTATGTACTAATTGATAAGTTAGATATGTTGCAAATACGATGTTATCTGCTGATGATTAAATGGTTCAATAATCAATTTTTATGAGTGAACTGTATGTCTTGCTTGTCATATTTTTGCAGCTTCTTGTGTTGCTGAAAATCAGCAGTCTTGTTCTCCTTCATCAAGAGTAAAGCCACATGACTTGAATGAGTAAGCTTTCTCAGACCGATCTATCTCTTAACAGCTTTTAGTTTTTATTTTTACTCAGGGCACTGTGCATTCGTTCCAGTAATTACCAAGTCACTGAGGCTTTGAGAGTTCAAATGGAAGTTCAGAGAAGGCTTCATGAACAATTGGAGGTCTGTTTCTCCTATAGTTTCTCTTGTCCACCTCTCCTCAACCGTATGTTTTCTATTGCTTTTCTGAATAGATATGCTGGAGTCCATCTTAGCAGGTACAACGCCATCTCCATCTTCGCATTGAAGCACAAGGAAAGTATCTACAGGACATACTGGAGAAGGCCTGCAAAGCACTCACTGAGCAGGCTGTCATATCTGCTGGGATGGAAACCCCAAGACAAGAGCCGTCTGATCTTGTTACCAAGGTTTGCAATGACTCTCCAGATGTTGCATCAAAACTACCATCTTTGTCTGATATTATGGCAACTTGTCTTGGTGAGAAATTTGTAAATGCCCCAGCAGCTCAGATTGGTGACTGTTCTGTGGAAAGCTGCTTGACATCAGCAACAGAAAGCCCAAGGGTGTCCATGGTTGGTCAGCAGAATGCTCTGAAAAAACGGCATAGGCCTGTTTTTGGTGAAGGTGAGGTCGTCGCTTGGCACGGTGATATGAAGCAAGAACCACAGTGGGTAACTAGTGCTATCTAAAGTGCGACGTTGGATGCCATGGCCAGCAAATGTGCTGCTGCAATTGTGTGTGCATGACAACATGGTTTCCCCCTGGTTAAAATGGGTGGATAGTTTGTACCGAGAAGATGCACTGCGTTAAATAGACTGAACAATTTAATCTGACCCATGTTTTATTATTCTGTCAAGAAGTCACTTGTTTTGACTCTACATCGAATTTGATAATATGTACCGTGCGCGTACAGGAGTAATCCAAGTCAATTCGGATGGACGTGGCTTGTGGGAAATCGACGTTTCAATGGCACATTGAGAAGCATGCCGTCCAACAATAGAGTGGGCAGGTTCTGTGAGCTATTTGTATTAATGAAAGTGTAGCCGGTTCTAGGATCGGCTCTTAACCTGTCCATGGTACAAAATTTATTTGCTCAAGGACTTGAGTATTTCTCTTATCGATGGTTATCGTGGACAGCATATTTCTTTTTAACGTTGTCGCGGGCATCATTTGGCTCAAGATGAAGAAGCTACGTTGTCAAGAAAGGCGTGATGATCTGTCCACCTTTTACGACCTACTGCCTACTGTCACAGTAATAGCTTTTCCAAATGTTTCAGATTGCCAGCAGATGGAGAATATGTCGCCCCCAACCTATCTTTGGTTAAGATAAAATATAATTAATTAAATTTAATAAAATTTTAATTTGTAATGTATAAAAAAACAATGCATGATAGTTATTTTAAAAATTATGGAATTATAAAGAGATAATCCATATTAATCAAACTTGGAATAATAAATCTTTAAATCGGCAAATTGAAAATGTTGGGTGGCTTGATGTTGGAGCAATTTTGGATAAGTTTATTATTTATTTATTTGCTATTTGATACAACTAACTGGAATTATTTGAGATTTTTTGATAAATTTTAGATAAAATTAAAATAAAATCTCAAAGATAACCGAAAATCTTCTATGGAGATGTTAAACATAAAAAATTCTTAGACATTCCTAGTAATTAGTCATACCCCTATTCTTTATAAATAGATCATTTATTTTCATTTTTCACTCATAGACGAGAGTTAAAGGCAAAAAAATTGGTAGAGTTAAAAGAGAAAACTCAAATAAAATCTTTCCACCGAATCATGGGTATATTTTTTTAAACATGTTAAGTCAATAAGCTAGCATAATTTGGTATATTTTTTAAGCTTGTTAAGCCAAGAAGCTAGCCTAGTCTGGTTGAGTCTATACACTCACTCGAGTAGACTTTAACCCCATTGCTAGCCTAATTTGGTTAAGTTTATAAACTCATCTAGCTCATTTCAGGACACTTGCTCCTCTGGTTGAGTACATGTGCTCTCCGACTCAATTTGGCTAGCACATTCACTTGGCCCAACCTTATTGAATTGAATCACTGGTTCAAAGGTGTTAACTCGATTAGTTAGTTCAACTTTGACTCGACTAGCTCGAGTTGATCAAACAACTTTTTTGTGGTTAAGTCTCTATTTACTAAAGTGAATATTAGAGCGAATTGGTACGCACTAAGCGTATCACAAGTGACAAATACTCTTTTAAGTAATTACACTTGCTAAATTATAACTATTGTCATATTTGAAACTAAAAACCCATAATATAATGGAGTGAAGGAAGAACTTGTCCAATTTTTTCTATGCAAAATTTATACTTAGTAATTAATTTAATTATGATATTTTTTAATGACAAGTATGCCTTGGTGTAACCCCAAACTCTAGTATTTTTATATCATAAGTCCTCAATGAGTGAGGCAACAACACCTATTTTTATTTTACCAATTTGTGCAAAAGGTCAAACGTTTGTCACACACGCATATAATAGCAGGATGATTTTTTTTACTTCTCCTTTATTTTCAGCTTTTTCTCATGTGTGGTTAATTCTTAGCCGACACTTAATTTTTTATTAATAATAAAAACCTGTTAATAAGATTAAGCTCATAATATTGTATAGGTAAATCTCTATTCCTATTGATCATCTTCTTCTCTCTCTATAATTATCTAAAATTAATTAATAAATATAACATTCATAAGATAACTATAAAAAATTGATAAACATGATATAATAAAATTTGATAAGCATGACATTTGATAAACATGATTACATCAACTTGTAGGATAAAGTATAAAAAATTGATAAACAGGACATTATTGTTTAAGATAATCATGCTAAGTTAATAAAATAAAATCCGTATATGATTAATTAATTATTAATTTAATTGTAAATATTATCAATATAGACTTTTAAACAAAAATTATAAGTGTTTCGTGGATAGCGTAGACAACTAGTATAATTATAATTATGAGCCCTTATATATACACACACACGTACATATATACAAATGATTAAAGAATGAATATTTTTTACAAATTTTAACTTATCTTCACATAATTTTAGAATAATCTCATATTTTACACATCCAATAACAAAAAATATACAAAAACTTAGAAAAAATTTCAAAAATTCAATCACAAAAAATGAAGAAAATAATAAATTTATTTTATATATAGTTAATTATATAACTTATGAACTTATTAAAATTTTATAGAATCTTTTTTGAAATTTGGATAGATTGTGTGTGTGTGTATATATATACACACACACACATAGGTAAAAAGATTTAGAAAATTTTATAAATGATTTTGATAATCCAATCACAAAAAAATAAAAATAGTAATAAAAAAAGATAAATATCTATGATATATAGTTCATTAAAAGCATTATTTAATATAATTTTTTCTGGCATTCATATAAAATTAAAGAATATTATATAGATGAAATTATCTTTTTTTTGCACACCCTAACAAATTGTAACAAAAAAAATATTAATGTTGTTGGTAATTTTATTACGATAATATAAATATATATATAATATAATATAATATAAATTTCATATTTGATAAGATTGTAATAAATATTTTTTTTGAAATTTGCATAAAAATTAACATATTAAAAATATTTCCTTATACATATTTGAAATTATCTTGAAATTTTGTTTTAGACACCATTATCATTTGATAATTAAAAAAATTATTACTTTAATTTAATAAATAATTAATAAAATATTGAAAAATATTAGTTTGACTTGTTAATAATTTATATAATATACTTTTGACTTTTTAAAATCGACAAGTAAATAATGGAATCTAATTTTGATGCACAATGGAGGGCCAACCTTTTATTATCAGTTTTTATAAAAATATTTTTTTATTTAAATCTATGTCAAACATTGGAATCTAATTTTGATACCCAATGGAGAGCAGGCCTTTTATTATCAGTTTTTGTAAGAATATTTACTATTATTTATATATGAATTTTATCCTTATGAGAAGGTGTATTTTAGTTTTAAAAATATTTTTCAATTTTTTAAATCCAATTGAATATGGTTCATGAATTTTTTTAAAAATAGTGTAGCAAAGCTAATATAATAGTAAAAATCGAATAAAACAACAATATTATTTAAAGTTAAATTTAATTGATGGTTATTTTTGTTGAGTTTATCTTACATCAATCGTAAATATTGTTGGTGACTATATATAGGCTTTACTTTTTGATGTAATTTTTGGATTAAAAGTGACTCGTGACATCTATTATAAGTTTTCTACAAGTCCTTTTTGGGGGGCTAAAAGGCCCATCAGAGCTGGGTGAGCTTTGGTATTTGCTTAGTCTGATTGTAAAAGTTTTCTTCATAAGTTCAACTTGATGATTTAACGAAAGTTTGTCAAATAATGATATGTGGGTTTTATTGGATGAATAAGAGATTGTTGGGTTCATCTCACATTAGTCATTGATATATGGATAGTTTCGTGAGCGCCCAATGTGTGAATGAGTGATTGTTGAGTTTATCTCACATCAGTGTTAGATGTTGTTAGTGACTTTTACATGCCAATAGGAAAATTTTATTCTTTAAACTAACTTTTGGATTAAAAAGTCTCATGATACCAAATGTTTGGTTGTTACAAGTCTTTTTACAGGCCAAAAGGCACAACAATTTTGATCTTTTAGTACACTACATTAATCTAAATTATATTGGTCAAGGTGTAAAAATTAAAATTAAAAGTTATAAAAGACAAACAATATCATAAAAAATATATTTTTTAGACGTTGTATACATAGCCACCTAAATGTCGATGGCAATAAAAATGGTTTGCAAAATTTATATACTTATCATATTGATAATTATCACTATTTAATTCTAATAATTCAATCAATTAAATACAAAATGTAGATGCCAAAATTATACTTATCTAGTTGAGATTTGTCTCTTCTTAAAGTTAGAGGTTTAATTAAACTAAAAAACCCCCTGAAAACGTAGCTCTCAAAATCTATGAGAATAGAAAGGTATGGCTCTCTTAACTCTACCAGATTCATATTCAATATCAAAAATATATTTCTATAGAATAACTAAAAATACTTATAATATATAAAATAAATCAAATCACTCTATATAATCTACCTTAAAAATATATTTTTGTAGTAGTACAATAAAGAAAATGACCATAAGTATCTGGCTCTACTTCACTTGTTACATTAATTTTCTTACCAACGGTATCTAACCCTTAACCATCAAAGTGCTATGAATATTAGAAATCTTGCTAGGGAAAAGGACCAATGATTTAAACAAAGTGCCTTTCTCATAATTCCCTTCCCTTACATTGAGATTTTGAATTGAAATATTAAAACATTCCCCACGATAGATTCGAACAAAAAATGTGTTCTCACAAAATAGAAAAAATTGAATAGAAGCTATAGAGAAGGGGTTTCTTTCAAAAGATGTACATGACAAACTGATCCTATTATGGCATGATGAGAATAAACAAGTATTTCACAGAGAGCCAGCAAGGGATCCTGTGAAACCATTTCACAAAAGTTCATCGAATCTTGTTTCCTTATTATTTTAGGATTGAGCTTTCTTTATAGGGTTTTGTATATTCTCTCTAAATCATTTTCAATAAAAGATTTTTGTTGGTTTTGTCCATACGGTGAAGCTCTTTATATACATCCGAAGCCCTTCCTAGTTTAATCAAAGTTATTGAGAACTTGTACATAGCCGTGTTTTGTAGATGGGTAGCCATCGTATCAAACCCTTACATTAAAGTACGAGAGTTTTGTTCACTATTAACACATTTAAGCCTTTCTTCGTTTGAATAATTCTGGCTCCAAAATAACTTTACCTGTCTATTAATACTTACTTAATTTAAAATTATTGTTATTATTATTTAGTAATGGGAAAACTTTGGACTATAAGTCTATAAGAATTAATAAAAATAGTAAATTTTACTAATGTATTTCTTATCTTATTATTATAATTAAAGTTTGCTACTTAATAATGCATACTTAATTTAATATTTTACATAATTTAAGATATTATTTATTTATTTATTGTTAGAAAAAAACATAAACTATAATTTTAAACGAATTAAAAATCTTAAAAAAATGATAACTTTCATTTAATCATTAAAATTTTACAATTTAAATCTTTGTCTTATTAATACCTACTCAATTACTGATTATTATTTATTTTTAAAATAAAATTAAAATGACTTTTAATATTTGTATATGATGTCCATTGTATTTTTAAAATAAATAATTTTGTTAAAATAAAATAGATATTCATATTTTTTATTTAAAATAATAATTAGCAATTTTTTATATAATTAATTTTGTATATTATTCATATATGCTATGAACAAATTTTAATTGTACGCCATGTATCCCACAAGTCTTTGGCTAGTAATTTGTAATTAATCTTTCATCACCCCTTTATCCCTTCCCCATCAAAAAAATCAAGCACGATGGAGGCTGGAGTTTGCACACTTCATAGAAGAAGAGATCCCCAAAATAATTTGCACAAATAACCTATTAGTCTCGAATCTATGACACGTAATAGCGATTTATTCAATACAAGATTACCGTCTTCTATACCAAAGCCTTCTACAGTAACTCGCAACTAAGATACAATTGAATATTCTCCTTGTGAGTACACCAACAAGGAGAGTTTTTAATTTTTTGTCACACTAGAGAATCAAATCCAAACTCCATCTCAAAAATCAAAATTTTCATTTAAAAAACTTAATAAAAGTCAACGGAGACAAGGTAGGGAAGGAGGCTCAAAAATTTTGTCAGAAAGTCTGGTCTTTCTGAAAAAAGATGGTTTATACGGAGAAAACTACAAAAATTACTACCCAAAACGAATGGGTGCAATCCATCGCTTGGTGTGCCCTGACGCGCAAAAGTGTGCACCACGACGCACAACTTTAGAAACAGAATGTGCGCCTAGCGTTGGTGCGCTCTAGCGCAAGAGAGGCTGCGCCAAGGTGTGCGCAGGATTTGTAACACCATAATCCAACAATCTCCACCTTTTTTAAAAAAACTCCAAAATAGGAAATGATAAAATAAAAGTTCTTGCACAATTTTCTTTTAGTGTAAGTATTTTCGATTTAAACTTACCCTTAATTTAACATAAGTCATCTCAACAAGTAAAAGTAAAAAAGTCTTCAAATTTCATATCTTAAATTCAAAACTTTGATATATCTAACAAAAAATCATAAGTGTGACATAAATTTAAAGATCGGGGTAGTGTTATTCTAATTATGCACTAAGTATCTTATTTTTATAAATATTTTTCATCTAAGAGATTAATCATAACTCCATCAATAGTTGATTTTATTATTATATTTATATAGATAAGAATGTCTAAACATATTCTCCGAGGCAATAAGTTACTTAATAGACATTAACTTTTATTAAGATGATAAAGTCAACTTACTTGTAGTTTTGGATACTTTCAATATAAGAATTTGGATACTTTAAATATAGGAATGGCTACTATTAAAAATAAATTTCAAAAATTCTATTTTAAATGATGGCTTATAAAGAACTACGAAATCACGCGATGCACCCTTGCGCACCAAATTATATATCAAAGCATACGGGTGAGCACAGTTTGCTTAATCGACCAAACTGATTGAATCAAACTCATTTTGATAGTTTAGTTCAGTATTAGTTCAACTTGGTTGTAGTTTGGTTGAAATCGAAAATTAACTAAACTTAGTTTGGTTGGTTTGATCTGACACCAATAAAATCAAATAAACCAATAAATAAAAAGAATCTTATTTACATTACTTTTTTTACTTTTTTTCATTGTTCATATGCCTTTACGTATTCATAGTCATTATGATATATAAAAAGGTTTATAAAATTGTTATTTTGGTTCAATTTATTAAAAAAATATTTTGGTTAACAAAATTAGAATATTATTTATGTAATTTTTTGTAATAACTTTGTAATTAACCCATAAAAATGTGCTAATAATGTTTTATTTCCTAAATAAAACTTCAGAATAATCAAAGCAAGCACTATTAATAATAGAAAATATTCTTTATCATTTTGGTCAGTTTAATTGGAGTTTGGTTAAAACCAAACCAAATTGAACTAATTCAATTTGATTCGTTTGGTTATTAATTGTATTTTTTAGATAACCAAACTACCTTAATTTGGATAATTGGATAAATAATTTAGTTTGGTTTTAAGCGAATTGACTAAATGATTAGCCCTACATTAGTAAACCTTGGAAAATCAAAAGGCTATGTGCGCCTTGGCGCGCGCAGGGTTTAAAAATACCAAACTCCGACAACCTTCCCCTTCCGGGCTCTTCCACCAGCCACAAGTTAGTTATTGACATCACTGTCAAAGCATTTTCATTGAAATGCTTGTATTTAGCACGAAAATGTTCGTACTTACAAATTTTAATTAATGACATATAAAACACATAGTCACTTTTTACAGAAATCCTTTGTTTTTGCCCCTCTCATTCCTTTTTACAAGCTACATTAAATAATTATTTTTATCCAAAAATCCATACTCTTCTAGTGCATATTCATATTCTGTCTTATAACTTTTGAGTTGTCCCTCCCCAAATAAATATACTAAATGACAACTTTGTTTTGGGTAAAAACCAATTTCTTTTACAAAACACATTTTGCGTTACGAGTGGGGTGAATAGAAAAAAATACACAATTTTCTTCTTTTCGTGTGGAAAAAATGGTGACGAAAGGAAGAAGGAAAAATTACGTGAATTGAAGAAAAGTGAAGATCTTATTGAGATTCACTTACGCTTGTCAATAATAATTTCATCAAAATTTTAATCAGTGACATCTTTCTTTTATTCTCTTTATTTGTGATTAATATCAATTGTGTTAAAATTTAATAAATTAGTATCGATGGAGTTTATTCTTCGTGAATATTTTCTATATCAAGTTGTGATATAATAAATTTATTCGCCCACTTGTCCATGGTTTTCCTTGAAATTGAGATTTTCTACGAAAATTAGTGTTGTTTCTTATTTATGTTAAATTTAGTTAAATTGATTAATAATTCTTATAAATTATGTATTGGAATAGAAATTTAAGGATTTGGTTAATCCCACTAACAACAGACAACAACAAAGAAACAAGTTAACTTAGTTCAATACGTCCAAAATCCATTGCTACTAAACAATAAACAAATGGGCACAACATGCTCCCGAAAGTTTCTTATTCTCTTTTGGGGCATCCCACTCTTCTTGCCACACAAATATTTCATATTTTAAAAAAATATACGAGCATCATCCGGACTACAACAGCAGCCATAACTTACATCAATAATGTCTGCCCTGTGAGTCATGACCCCCTCATTAATACCAACAAAACTTACACTCACGGGTTGTACCTTTCATTCATATAACAATAACCGAAGTTCATATCCTTTGCACGTATGTACGTAACCGATCACTGACCTCTATATATAAAACGCCAGCCTACAGCTTACATCCAGCAAAACAGTGGTGCATTCAGCATGGAGAAGGTGATGAAAACATCCATGGTGATTGCGACGATAGCCGTGATGGTGGCGGTGGTGGTGATGCGGTGGTGACGGTAAACGATCCGGGCAACCATCTGCAACTTGACTACTACAGACTTGATGGAGTGCTAGCCGGCAGTGAGCGAGGAGCGAGCCGACACCGCCCACAGCCGCATGCTGTGGTGCGCTCAAGGGTGCAAACATGACTTTCCTTTGTGAGTACAAGGACTCCATCTATCTCACCATGCTTGGCATTGACCCCAACCTTGCCCTTCAACTCCATACCAGGTGCAGTCTCCCACCTTCTACTTGTTTATAGTACCATATATATATACATACATATTGTGCATGCTTTTGTCCATCTTGTGTTTCTTTTCTTCCGTGAATTTGGAAATAAAGTGATTGCTTTAAGCTTGTGGGCTTGGGGAGCAAAAGAAAGTGGTGACACGATTAATTAATCGAATGTGTTTATGTATGAAATGATGTTTGTGTTTGTATTAGGTTATGATTAGCAATTGACCATGTTACATGTATGGCCAGCTACCTGTGGATGCTTATCGATCTGATCAGCAGACCCGACTTGTTCTTTTGAGTTATAATTTTGCATGTGATTTGAGCTAAGTCGTGTTGAGTCAAAGTACTGCAACAAATTATTGATTATGATAATATACATGCAATGTTTAGGTATTTACAGATAATATTCAATGCTAAACTTTCACTTTAATAATTTAAAAATAACCGTTTTGTGACTTTGTCATAATTGTACTCATAAAATAAATCATAAAAATAGCTTCCGTGAGATTATTGTGAAATCTAGCCTACTATGAATTAATTAACAATAATTTTATGAAGATAATTAAACATATAGCTTTAAATATAATTTTTAAGCTAATGATATTTCTTAGAGATGTTTTTATAAATTTTAGAGATTTGGAGATAGTTATTTCTATAATAAAGTTAATATAATAAAAAATAACTTCCATGATTACCTCTAATTATCTAAAAATTATTAAAAACATTAATTCAGAGGAAATAATATTGACCTAATTTTTAATATAAAATATTGAAGTGAAAACTAATCAAACCGTCGATCGAGCTAGCGTAAGTCATTTAAATAATTTGATTTGAACTTTCACGTACTCCCATGTGACCATGTCCGACCACCAGATGATCAACATGTCCTAAGAGCCTAGAGTTATATCTTCGTTCCTTCTTTTTCTTTCTGAAGCATGTATTAGGCAAGAAACTTTAAGTAACCATGCATTTTGTGTTTTTTTATAGTGTATATATATTTGGGGGAGGGGACAAATTAAGGTGAATTACATATGGTTCGTATTGGCTACACATCTAATTTAAATATATTTTAGTGGGTTTCACAAAATAATATATATATGCATTAAAAATATAGTACATGTGTAGGATCTTAATAAAAATTTATTTATTTTTGACATCACCATGAACTATTTTTAGATTTTTAAAAATTAATGGTTAATATATATTTAAAAATTAATTTTTATTACAATTAATTTGATAATTAAGATTGAGGGCTAGAAATATTAGATTGATTTAAAATTTTATATTATCTTTATTATTTATTTTCTATTTATCTATGTAAATTTTGAGTAATAAGATCCACTAAGTTTTTTAAAATAAAGATGTAGTTCATGTAAGATATATAAGTTATGACTCATATATATATATAAGACTCTTGGGTAAGTGGATTGATTTATGTTCGTGGATTTGGAAGCAAAATTAATGCAGCTCACCTCACTTGACCCAAACTAAGTTACCACAATTTGGGCAACAATCAGGCAATTTAATTCAGAATCGGCCGATTTAAATCGGAACGATTGCGATCTGCGTAAAAAACATGTAAATCAGTCTTCGGCTCAAATTGGCCGATTCTGGACGGCGGTGGGGAGGTGGCAAGGGGGCGACATGCGACCGGGGGGGGGCGACGAGGCGACAAGTGACACGGTGAGAGTGACGAGGTTAGCGATGGGGTGGCTGGGCGATAGGGCAGTAAGGGTGGTGACAGGATGGTGGGGTGGGGGCGATCGGGGGAGGGAAGATGGGTGGCATCGAGGCGAGAAAAAGGGGGGATGAAATAGTGGTGGCATTCTCGTAATTAAAAATTGACTCAACTCTGACTCAAGTAAAAAATAATAACTAATTCTAAATAATTTAAAAAACCCAAAAAATTATAAAAAATATCATAAAATATAATAAACATTATAATATAAAAATGATATTAGAATGACATATTCTATAACTAATAACCTACAAATTTTGATTAAGTTAAAATTTTTGTATAAGATCGATTTATACCGATTCAATCCAATTCAGTGACTCTGTCGCAAACCGATTTCGATTTTTCCAACTATCACCATAATAAAACTCTCAAATGCTCCATTTGGATTATTATGGCAAAAATTAAAATGTATAAAACTAATATAGAGTACTTCATGCCAAAACGGTTAATTTTCCACTAAAAAAATATTTATTTTTAAAATATTTTATGATAAGATACAAGTACGACTTCACACCTGGTGATCCCCTTTAAAAATTTTACTTCCATCAATTTTTTATCTAAGGCTTGTAGGAAATTTTTTTGTGAGAGATTTTACATCATATATTTATATAATAACTAACTCTTTACAATTTATAACTAAAAAAATTTCATACATTTTATATTTTTTTATGTCAACCCAAACAAAGAAAACCTAAATGGATATACATTTATATGCATAAATTAGCTTATAACACACTCAATGGTCCACAAGTATATGAAAAATTGCTCTGAAACAGGCAGGGCGGGCCTTAAAATTTGTTGTCTAGACACGTATCTTTGGAGTGACCAGTGTGTTGGTGGTGTTATGTTATTAATTATATGAAGTTATAACGAGCACTTATTTGGCTATATGTGGTTGACATCCTAACCTTTTTTTTTGATAACATCCAACTCGTGTTTGGGAAGAACATTGTGGTTTCGCTGGAACAGCAGTTATTCATTTTTATCTTTTGTAATCGTGCTTTACACCGTGATTAGACACAGATAATAAAAAATGTAGAACTCATGTCATTATATATTGTTTAAATTGTCATCCGATGTAAGACATACCCTGTTTTATCAATGTCTACACATACGAGTACTTTGCTATTTGCACTATGATCTGTTGTCTTATTGCATGATTGTTACTTTTATCACAGTCTAGTCCCTACCCACATATTGATGATTGCTTAATGTGGGTCTTAATTAGATTGTCTTTTTCTTATCTCTTCTTTTTATACTTGTCCAAGTGTCCCCTGATCAAATTATTGACACCCTCATTTTATCAATTAAGCCCAAGATTAGACCCTTGACCTACCTAATGAATAGCAAGATGGACATACTTCATAACGCGTTTCCTTCCATTTTAAGTACTCACATTTACAAGAAATAGAATCTAATTAATTAAAGAAACTAAAGAAAAGATGTGATAAGGCTCAAAAAGCACTTTCATATCTGAATTAGCTCTAATTCAAATTAAGAGAACCCTTATTACGCGAATGAGCTAAAAAGTCGCAAGTTTATGCTTAAGGATTTAAAATCAAAATCCTCAAAATCGGGTGATGATTATGGACCTCACACATTTTATTAGAGCCAAGATTGAGAAAAAAGGATAAGTCAGTTTTTTTTTTTTACCAAGCAAGAAGAGTCATAACGACATATAGATTACTAGTTGCT
Source organism: Piper betle (assembly GCA_033002965.1). Classification (NCBI taxonomy): domain Eukaryota; kingdom Viridiplantae; phylum Streptophyta; class Magnoliopsida; order Piperales; family Piperaceae; genus Piper; species Piper betle. The sequence continues at coordinate 29,757 of JAURVB010000419.1, forward strand.
TACTCAGATACATAGATAAAATTATTATGGTTTATTCGTTAAAAAATTAAAAATTATGAAATAATTTTTTCCCTTTATTTATTTCTTAGAATCATGAACTTATGTTTTCTCTTCACCATTTTTTTAAATATTGTACCCGTGACATTAATATTTGTAATATATAAATATCATGATGTAATATATAAATAATTTTTTACATGTGGAAGTTCTACTGAGGGAGACCCATTGGAGTGACCAATGTTACAAATACATTTTTTCCCTTAATGGGCCCACATAAAAAAAATTGATAGGAAGTGAGCTCTCTTTTTTTGAGATTGAAAGCTCAAAAGAAAAAGTGGGAAAAGGAGGAGACATCGGCGTGGGAAGGGGGATGATCAGACATAATTTCACCCTACAGTAGTCTTCATCATTTAATCAAAACTTAGTTCTAAAGTTTAACCCATGCTACTTTGAAAAAAAGATAAAGTTAACTCGTGCTACTGTCACATTCGTTCTTATGCTGCTATGAGGTCCTACTTCAACAAAATGTCTTCTTAAGTGTGTCTTTTATATATATATATATATATATATAAGAGAGAGCTAGAAACATAATGGCTCGTGGTAAAGTTGAAAGTTTGCTGTTATTCTAATTTATTTTCAATGGTATATTTATGTATAAAATATAAAATATTTACTTACATGGGAAGAAAAGTTTTAAAAGAAAATTTTAAATAATTTATTTTTTATAATAATTTATGTTTTTGAGAAAAATTATAAAAAAGAACATGAATGTAAATATATAGCCCAAATGTGATAATTTGTAAATTTATTAGCCCAATATCAAATTCCTTCCTGGGATTTAGGAGTCGATCCTTGCTGAGATAGTAAGTGCGGGTTCTCAAACCCTGTCTATCTTTGTCGTTGAAAATGCTAACTCACTAAATTCTTGAAAAGAACGAAAAATGTAAACTTCGCTCGGACAACCGAATCCGACCCGAGAATCGTACTGGGCCCCACCCACCCGACAACGAGAACCGAAATTTTCTCACCTTTGTCTTCATCTTCCCCGAATCTTTTACGACGCAAGTCAATGGGCTCAAAATGCCAGTGGTAGTTTACTAGGGAAGTGATGATTGGACACCGCCATGATCGTCTACTCTTTTTGTTCTCTGCCCCTCCCGTCACCTCTTTCACACTCCACCCTCCCACCCCATGCCTCCTTTTAACACAGTAGGAGCCACGCCTGACCCACACTCACTTCTCAGAAAGCAATGTACGTCACCTGTTTGACAAAAATGGTCACTCGCACTAACTTTACATTTCATGCTGGGGAGCTTGTTGTTCAGCTCCCTCGTCAATTGGGTGCCGCCCCCATGGACAAGAGTAGCAAGCTCCAGCCCCGTTTCACCCTGCCCAAGTGCGCCAACCTCCGTTATACTGATTGGTTGGTTTTGCCTCCTCTGCTGCTGCTTCCTTGGTTGTTTACTGTTGGTCTCGTTGTCTTGTTTTATTTTCAGACTTACAGTGTTATTGAAATAAAAACATGGCTTGTTTTCTGTAGACTTGGTTTTTTTTAATTAAAAAAAAAGGCTGAGTGTTTGTTCTTCTTTCAACTTCTACTCGAGTGATGAGTAGTGTGTTTTTTGCATGAGTGTGGCTTTCAGATATGTTTTTTGGATGTGTCAAGTGCTGTGGTTTTGAAAGTTGAGCGACTCCGGTTGCGATGTTGTAGTTGATGTCCATGTTCTAACATTTGTATCTGAACTAGGGAAGTTCATCGACCAGGAATTTTTTACAGAAAGTGAGGTTTAAAAAGAAAGCAGAAACTAATTAAGATGCTTTTACAGTTAGTTTAAGTGGAATCCAAGAAGTGTAAGAACGGCACGATAATGCTCAATTATTGTTGTTTGTATGTGCCGCTTCTTGGAATTACTGGATATATTGGGTGTCTGTAGGTCAGAGAAGAGATGAGCCTTCAGAGCAGGATGCATTTAGGTGGTTTTAAAAAGTGAGCATTTATGTTTGTGGTAGCTTAGCCTGCTATTTATGACACGTTACTAATAGTTACTAGAATGTTTGTCTTGTTTATTGAAACAGTTATTTCTTTTGTAAAATGTAACAATTGAAATTAATCTACACTTAACTTGCCTTTGTTGATTATTATGACGCGTTTCTGGTTGTTTGCTGCATCCCACAATCTCCTGTATTTTCTATGCAGGGTTTTTTCTGATGTTCCAAGTGATATAACTGTAGCTGTGAAAGGAGGCAGCTTTGCTCTGCACAAGGTAAGTGTCTATCTTTCGAATGGATGGGTATTGTACGTGACTTTTTTCTTTTTTTGGGCGAGAAGGATTCTATGATGTTTCATGTTACCTATAATGTTGTGGTTTGACACGATATAATAGAGAATGTGCGACCACCCACTTTCCAACTTCTAGACTTGACAGTGCAGGGCGGTGTGGTTTATTCCGCCTATCACATTGTCTTGGCCTTGTTTGACATAAAAACAGAACACTGTGGAACATAGTCTGTTATCATAGCATAGCAATTTCTTTTTATTATATGCTCGTATGTTTCATTTTTTGCCCCAATCTTTTAATCAAGTAGCTGAAATAGCAAAACAGTCGTCTAACATGAATCTTACTATTTAAGTTTACAAATCTTTTATTAAGTAGGTGAAATATCAGTCGTCTAATATGAATCTAACCATTTGAGTTTGTTTTAGTTTCCCCTTGTAGCTAGGAGTGGCCGGTTGAGGAAGCTAGCAGCTGAGATGCGAGACTCTGACATGTCAAGGGTAGAGCTTTTGAGCCTCCCCGGTGGGGCAGAAGCTTTTGAGCTAGCTGCCAAGTTCTGCTATGGCGTTAATTTTGAGATCACATCTTCAAATGTCGCCCAACTATTATGTGTATCTGAGTTCCTTGAATTGACTGAGGAGTACTCCAAAGACAGCCTTTCTTCTCGTGCAGAAGCTTATCTGGATGAAGTTGTCTGCAAAAATATTGAAATGTGCGTGGAAGTTCTGCAAAAATGTGAGAATCTTCTCCCCTTGCCGAGGAGCTAAAAATAGTGAAAAAATGTGTTGATGGTATTGCAGCAAAGGCTTGTACTGAACAGATAGCCTCAAGCTTTTCAAGGCTGGAATATAGCAGTTCGGGTAGACTTCATATGAGCAAGGAGGTTAAATCTAGTGAGGACTGGTGGATTGAAGATCTGTCTGTTCTTCGTGTCGATCTATATGAGAAGGCCATTTCTGCTATGAGATTTCGTGGTGTTCGGCCAGAAAGCATTGCTGCATCACTGGTGCATTATGCCCAGAATGCCCTGACTAATAAACCAAGTTTGTGGAGTGCACCAAACCAGACAAAAATCAGTTCTGTAGAAGGATCATTAGGTTATGAACAAAAACTCGTCGTAGAGACTGTCTCTAGTCTACTACCAACAGACAATATTAGTGTCCCTATAAGCTTCTTCATTGGGTTGCTAAGGACAGCAATATGGTTGGACTGTGCACCAGCATGTCGAGCCAATCTCGAGAGGATGATTGGAGCTCATCTTGACATGGCCTCTCTAGATGATCTACTGATCCCTTCTTTCCGCCACTCTGGGGACACACTCTTTGATGTGGATACTGTTCACAGAATTTTATTAATTTTTTCGCAGAAGGATGACAGTGATGAGGAGATGGGAGATTGCTCTGGTTATGAATCTGATGAGATTCGATCACCTTCTCAAACTGCGTTAATGAAAGTTTCAAAGCTAGTGGATAATTATCTTTCTGAGATAGCTCCAGATGCAAATCTTAAACTTGCCAAGTTCATGATGATTGCAGATATTCTACCAAGTCATGCCCGTGTGACTGATGATGGACTGTATCGGGCCATCGATGTATACCTTAAGGTAGGCAATTCTTTCTTACCTTAGTTTTAATTTGCTAACCAAGAGGGAGGGCTGTACTTGCCTCATTTCCACTCATTTACTTTGACCCACATATTGTGTGGTTATATTGTTAAATTTACCTCGAGTCAACTAGACAATAGCTACAAACACAACTTGGTCTATGATTATGAAAGCTTGCCTACTGTGTAAAATGTTAAAATCCTTTGATGTCATCTCAGGCACATCAAGACTTAACAGAGCAAGATAAGAAGAAGCTGTGCAAACTTATTGACTTCCAAAAGCTCTCTCCAGAAGCAGGCGCACATGCTGCACAGAATGAGCGGCTTCCACTTCAAGCCGTTGTCCAAGTCCTTTATTTTGAGCAAGTAAGGCTCAGAAACGCATTATGTTGTTCATCACACTTAGATGAAGACCCCAAGGCTCCATCATATCAGTCCCGGAGGATAAGTAGTGGAGCTCTTAGTGCAGCTATGTCTCCTCGTGATAATTACGCGTCTTTGAGGCGAGAGAATAGGGAGCTCAAACTTGAACTTACTAGAATGAGAATGAGATTGAATGATTTGGAAAAAGATCACGTGTGCATGAAACGCAACCTGCAGAAGTCTTCCTCTCACAACATAATGAGTTCTTTTACAAAGAAGATTGGAAAAATGAACCTTTTTGCACATAGCTCTTCCAGAGGATCAACATCCCCATCAAAGCATTCTCAAAAAACCGATTTCTCGAAAGTAACTTTTTAAACGGTACGAATTGCAAAAATTTTGTCAGGTTGAGTTCGTAAACAAATGTGAGTTTGCTGGATCCTGCTTGAAGAAAACATGCTGACGAATGTGTTAGCTATCAAAGTATCCTAAACCAGTACTATGTGGTACAATCATACTTCCTTCAAGTGGTGTATGTTCTGTGAGCAGGCAAAAAGAGTTATTTTGACGTCTTCATTGAAGTTTCGGATGAGATTATTTTGTTGGAGTGCTCTTATCTTGCCAAATTTATGGTGGAAGTGATTGGGTTGCTTTCTTTTTATCTTTGGTCCAAATTTCCAATTACAACTCACATTTTATTGTATAAAATGAAAGTGGCAGCTTTATATGCATGCTGTCTTTGTGTTTGCTGTAGATTACCTCTCAATTTCTGGGAAAGATATTGTCACTTGGATGCAACCATAGTCATAGTTTCTAGAGACAACATAAATTACTTGTAGTATTATCTTGGCTGAGAAATTCTAGGATGCGCTGCCTGTTTTTGCAGCGCACAGGCAGTGCAGCTGTGAATCTTCATCCCCCCCCCCCACCCCGCTGGCTGCCGCGGCCTGTCCCGCCCAAAGCCGCAGCCCCACAATGCATTCCCTGCCCCCTTGGCCACCCCCTTCCCCCCGCTCCCCCCAGGTCCCAACCTGCAGTCGTGGCCCCTCACCCCTATCACCATTTGCAGCCGCAGCCCCTGGCGTCGCTGCCCCCGCCGCCGCCCCCCACCCCAGTTCACACGTTTTCATCTGCCGCCCGATTGCCTCAACCAACATCGTAGCCGGTGGTGGCGCGACAAAATAAGGGGGGGGGGGGGGTGAAAGGCAATGACAATTTCGTAATAAAAACTTAAATCACTCCTTACTCGAGTCAAATTTTTATTATAAAATAAATTTTAAAATAAATAAAATAATTTTGTAATAAAAATGACTCACTCTTAACTCGAGTCAATATTACACGAAATAAATTTTTTTAAAAATAATTTCATAATAAAAATTTGACTCACTCCTTAGTCAAGTTAAGTTTTTATTATGAAATAAAAATTTTATTCGAGTGAGGAGCGTGTCAAGTTTTTATTATAAAATTAATTTTTTTAATTTATTTCGTGTAATATTAACATGAGTAGGAAACGAGTCAAGTTTTTATTACGGAATTATTTTTTTTAAAATTATTTCGTAATAAAAACTTGACTTGAGTTGTAAGCGAGTCAAGTTTTTATTACAAATTTTTATTTATTTATTTCGTGTAATATTAACTCGAGTCGGGAGTGAGTCAATTTTTTATTACAAAATTATTTTATTTTTTTTAAAAAATTATTTCATAATAAAAACTTGACTCGAGTCTGGAGTCAGTCAAGTTTTTATTACGAAATTGAAATTATCATCGCCCTTTCCTCCCCCTCCCTCTGTTTTGTCATGCTACCGCTAACAACAGTGGCAGTTGAGGCAATCGGGCGGCGGAGGAAAACATGTGAACCAGGGGGGGGGGGGCTGCGGCTGTGGGCGAGGACAGGGGTAAGGGGCCGTGACTGTAAGCGGGGATAGGGACGGGGGTGGAAGGGGGCGGCTAGGGGGGTAGGGAACGCATGGAGGGGCCGCTACTGTGGGCTGGGGCAGGACCGTGACGGCGAGCAGGGACGAGGGGGGGGGGTGGAAGGGGGCGGCCAAGGGGAAAATTTTGGGTGGCCGCGGCTGCGGGCGGGGGGCCAGGGCGCGGCGGGGGCAACGGCGGGCTGGGGCGGGGGCGAGCAAGTCGCCAAAGTGGGGGGGGGAGATGGAGATTGAGAAGCATGCACATTTGAATCCTCTTTGACAATGTTCATGGGGGCGGGCAGGTCGCCAAGTCCATGCATTCATCATCATGGTAGCAATGGGACAGGAATTTGTTCCTACCAAATATTGATTTGATGTGATTATTATGTGATTCAAAATGGTTATCCTGATCAACGTTTTTATGATCCTGATTATAAAAACGATCATGCATCAATCAATGGAAAAGTTGGGTGAATTGATATGAATTTGAACCAATCAACATCGCTGGTACTCTTCAATCCAGCAACTTGCAAAACTTTTTGGGAAGCATGCGGTCTTGTCCATCTTGCTGGTAATAAACTTTTAAAAAGCTTGTTTGCCTAATTTTGTTGGGTATTTCTCATTCAATTAATTAATCACTTGATTAAACGCAGCCATGCAAATTTGAATCCTCTTTGACAATGTTCTACCGCTGTTCTTCCATCGATGGAAAAGTTAGGTGAAGAACCGATACGAGCTTGAACATGATCTGGGTTTTCAATCCAGCATCTTCTGGAACCTTCTGGAGAGCATCTGAGCTTGGCCCTTTTCACTTGTAATCATGTTTTGAAAGTTTGATTTGCTTTAACTTCGTTTGGTATTCCACATTCAATAAATCACGTTTATAATATATTAATAATATGTAAAATTATATAATATAAATTAATAATTGATTAATTAATATTTTTTAAAAAATGGGTGAATATTTATTTTAATAAAAAATATTTTTAAAACAATAAATATATAAAATTCTTAAATTAATTAAACATTGATAAGTAAAAAAATTCAGTCTGCATATAATAATACTATAATGGTTAACTAAATTTATCAATATTTAAGAATTCTTATCAGATAAAATTTTATTTATTAATAACAAATAATAGGGGAAAATGTTAAATGAGTAAGTGGTTATAAGTTCATAAAATTATTTTAAAGTCAGTCATAACAGAATAATGGATAAAATACAACTATAGTGGAAAAGACATTTAATATAAAGAAATATAAAATATACCAGCCGACATAGCATATCAATGCACGGGAAATGGAGAAAATTTTACAAATTATAAATATTATATTATACTTAAATTTTTTTTTGGAATTTTATATGCTTAGTACCCGTAACAACTAATATAAAAATATCAGTAATATATTAACCATTTATTTAAATTAAGCAAGATGTCCACTATATGCAATTTATACTATAAATAAATTTTAATTTTATCGATAATTTTTTATTAAATAATAAAATAAATTATAATAATTTATTATATTAGATATAATCTCTTAATGACTTTAAAGATAGATCTTAATTTAAAATTCCTACTTTTAATTAAAGGATATTATTGAGTTCCCCTTTTATGAATACTAGTGTGGTAACTCGCACGTTGCGCGTAGTACACATATTATTTTTTAAACTCTATTTAACAGTTTTTTTACAAATAAAAAAAATTATAAAATTAAAATATTATAATTCACTATAAAATATTAAAATTTTCATCAATTAGATATCCTCGATGGCTATCAAACAGTCCTGCAATCTCGCCACTCTAACATCCAGTTCATCCATATATTATACATACCTCCAACCATGTAATGTAACCATCTGGTGGATTTTTAGTTGATGCCATCCTTAAACATAGGAAGAAGGAACAAAGTCAATTAAGGATATTCAATTTGTAATGATTGCACTAATGAATGATAAAAACAAAAGTGCAATAACATTAGTTTTAAGTATCAGAAAGTCATGTTATGTGCATAGATTTAAAAATTTGTCATTGAGTACGTGTTATAAATTGTATTGTTCTTCAACCTAGAAGAATGACAGTATCAATACACAAATATTTGATACGAGCATAATTATTTAAACCGTATGATTTAATGCACAATCTAATACATAATGCCTCAAGAAACACTAACTGTAAAAAGATTAACAGATAAATAAATCTATAAATAAGGGAAAATATATCAGGAGACAAACTAATTTAAACTTCAACAATGATAGACTAATGGTAGAGGACATCATACGCTTGCTTCTTGAGTAAACACTGACATTTTTGCTTGAGTGAATTGCATTCTTACCATCGCAATGCATAATATATATTTTTTATTTTGCACCAATTTCATTGAGAAATCTCTTTATCGAGAGTATCTCCTTATAACCTTCATTTGTAATAATGAATTCTGGTTTGGTTGTTGATAATGCAACATACTTAAGTAACCTCGACTATAAAAAATTAACCTTATCGACAAAAGTAATAACAAAATTAGAGGTAGATTTTTTAAAATTAGAATCACCTTTCATATCTGTATGAGTATAACCTTCTAACATTAGCTTACCATTTTTGAAACATAAACACAGTTCGTAAATTCCTCGTAGATACTTTAATATTCACTTGATAAGGATCGACTAACTACTTCAATAGTATACATTATATCAAGTCTTATGGAGACCATAACATATATAAGACTCCCAACTGGAGAAACATATATAATCTTTTTATTTTTAAATTTTTTGTTTCACTTAAGTCATTCTTTTATAATTTAAATTGACATCTAAGTAGAACATCAAGAGGCTTTACATTTTACATTTTTCATATTGAACTTATGTTGATGACATGTTATTGTGTTACTACATGTTTTTTCATGATAATTATCTTCTTACACTAACGGGTAAAATTGAGATTAAATCTAAATATTCCCAAACATTTATTGTCGACAAATGCAAAAGATGCAAAATAGAAGAAGGTTCACAAGATTGATATTATAGCCAAGGATCCACTTGTCCTCTGGCTCAACGGCGGCCCTGGCTGCTCTAGCTTCGATGGATTCCTTAATGAACATGGTAATCCATCCTTCTCTTTGCCAACCAACCATCAGATTATTGTGTTGAATTATAGTTCTTTGAGAAATTGGATAGTCTAATGGTTCAACCGGGCTTAATCCCTTTTGTGACGTTGTCTTCTTTGACGATGATTTGTTCCAACTACTCACAGAAGTGAGACGAGCTCAATAACAACATCCAAACAAGTGGAAATGCAAAGGATGAAGAAAAGTTTAAAGGCATGCGAAGCATTTTTCTGATAAAATATTGTCAACATTTTTCAGTGGACACGAACATAATTCAATCAAGATAAAAATTTATTGTTATCCATATTTATTGTATTATCGAATTATTTTTCAATTAAAAATACTAATTTTCTCCTAAAAAGACAAATACATTATTCATATAACCATTATGTCTTTCATTTTTCTTACTTTTTTCGTATCCATTAGCATAAATATTAATTTTTTTAAAAAATAATAAATAAAAATTACATTAATTTGACTTCAAAATTAAAGGTTAATGTACATTAGATTTAATAATTTTCAATGATAAATTATTAATAAAATCTAAAAATATTAGTAATATCCTTAATTTATAATTTTGGCGGTCATTCGGTCAATTATTTATTCAGATGAAAAAATATTTATATTTAATTTGATTTATTCAATTATATTTACTGGGTCAAATTCGGTCACAACTTGTACTTGAGACATAATTGAACATCGACATTTGGTTGTCCATGCCTACCCACCCAAATTAGCAGGGAAGCTACTCCTTTATATATGTGCTCAATACATGGAAACCCACGCATGCCCAAGACGTGTTGAGCTAATGAACATGGAGTAACCCCATTTTGGCTTGCCTCCTCTCAACACCGACATCAGTGTCATACATTATATTATACTCCATATATATTAGAGCAACTTAAAAATACAGCAAATCTATAAAGAATTTATACTATCTTCCATGAATGGGCTACATCAGTTAATTTAATTTAATCCTTCCTTCAGACTTGATATCTATAAAACATTTTATCAATATAACTTTTCATTATTTGAATTGAGACAAAACACTGAATTATGATTTATTTTTGAGCTTTTTTTTAATATTACTGTGGTTGGAAATCGGGCCTAATTAATACAAAAGGGGGAGGGGGAACTATCCTCATTAATTAAAAAATTTTAAAAAACTCAAACCAAAACTATAAAAAATAATTTTTTTAAGAAATAGACAGCCGGTAATTGCCTTGGAACATCCCAAATTCGGCTTACTCACGAACTAAACTAAAATATTACTGGTCACCCGATTAAGTTGGTCAACTGTACTTAACCCGAATGAATATACTCTCGGTGTCTTAAAATTAAAAATAAATATCGTTACGCATGTATGTATGAGATACAAGAAACCTTAATATGATACTACATGAATGACATAACAAATAATTCACACTAAAAAATAATCATTATAAAATCGATATAATTTTTAAAATAAAACAGACAAAATATACTCTAAAAGTGCAATAATGGGCCACCCTGTCAAACAATGTATATATAATACAACATTAAAAATTATTCTATAAACACAACCATTTCTCATACTGACTAACATTTTTGAGTTGGGACTTGACCCATCTATTCATTCTTATTCACATTCCATTCCTAAACTGGGTCTTGACCTACTTGTTAATCACATGCAAAATCATAACATCTTTACTAACTATATATATCATCATGCCATTATTCATAATTAGCATCATATAATTTTCATCATAACATTTTCACCATAATCAATGTGTAAACATAATAACCATAAATAGTCTACAATCAGACTAATGTGTGCGTACAAGGCCTCAATGCTCCTCCATCTAGGCTAGTACATCAATCTCCTAATCATTACCGACATACATAATAAAAATACGTCAGTAACGAATGTTACTGATTCAAAATATAACTATATCAAGTTAATCATGGGAGCTAACTCTAGTGTAAAGAAAAACATATTTATAACTTTTCTAAACTCTCATCAAGGCATCTACTAAGGAAGCCACCCAGCTGTAGACCCGATAACATCTTGAACTTATTGATTTGTTTGATGCCTCTCTTTGCATTTTTCTCATGCTTTTATCTCATTCTCAGGAATATCAATAATTTCTAAGCCTTCTCTTGTCTTCTATATTTTTTTGGACTTGAGCAATAAGGCTGAGTACTCCCAAGCATTCACCTTCTACCTTTTTAACTTATATTTACCCTAGCATATTTAAATAAGTATTCTACTTATACTAATTTATGACAACCATGCAACACTAATTAAATTTAGGTTGTGACATTAATCTACATTCAAATCATATGACAAATTTATCAAATAACTACTTAGCTATATGTATCTCTCATATTCATTTCCATCATATTTTATTATTGTAAATTTATCAACTATTAATCACATCAAATTCATCATAATCATAATAGATAATTCTCACTTCATTATTTAATTCCATCACTAATATTAATCACATCATAATTATAAAAAATATCAGAAAATTCATAGCATACAATATGATTAAATTTGAAATCAGTGTACTTAGCGACGACAACAACGCCAAATGGCCACCGTCGGCTAAGGTTCAACAAAATCAGTGAGGCGGGGACTAAGGTTTCAGCCATACATGAAGGCCGGCAAGGGACAGCGGTTGCCATCCGGTGATATCACATAGCCGGCAGCAACTTACTGTTGCCGGCGGCCAAATAGCTAGGGGGAGGAGGGATATGCTGGTCCTGATGGCACGACAAGGGGAGAACAGCCTGTCCTGGCCAAGTAGATGGTCAGTGACCAACTACCAGAAATGAAGCTGGCGATGTGGGCGGCTCGGTGAGGGAAGGGGGACCCTGGGAAGAGCTCGGCTAGGGCTCGGGATGGGGTTAGAGTATGTTGAGGAGAGACAATCGTGTCGGGGTTGCAATTGCCCAATGGTGATGATGGCGGTGGCAAGGCCGGCGGCACTCCAAGAAAACAAAACAAGGCGGCTACTAACAGAGTAGGGAGAAAGAAGGAGGGAAAGGGAGGCTGGGGTGGTGGACGGCGGCGGCACTGGCCAGTGGCGAGACTGCCGGCGATGGTGGCATGGCAAAAGCAGAGGGGTTGTGGTGTCGGGTGGAGTTGATGTGCGGGGAAGGTGATGGGTCAGGAAAAGGTATCAACACGGGGATGGTTTTGTATTTAAATTTTTATTTGATTTTAATTCGAGTCAATAATAATAATAAGCAATTTTTTTAAAAATATAAAATAAAATATAATAAAATACTATAAAATAAAATTACAGTGTCCTAATTCGAAAGACAAGTTCTAAGCCTATTAACCCACCCAAAATAATAAATAATACCTTCTAACACAATCAATAATCTAAATCTAATTTTACGATTTATTATAAATAAAATTAAAAAAATAAATTGACATCTTTCGTATATTCTAAGAACTCATTTTTTATTACGTTACTAATGTTATTATTATATATTTAGGTACACATATTTTTTATGACTCATAACATATATCAGGTCTCAGCTCAGTGCATATGTTTTGATACTGACTCGACTCATATTAATTGTTGATTCGTCTAGTTCAAGAATATAAAACTCTGACTCAGGTCACAAGTTTTACATGCCCTCTAGCCGCCCCAATTGAGGCTCATCCACCTCAAACAATAATATCTAGTTGGCATGAAACATGGTTGGCAATGGCTAGGTCACTGGCCTTTTTCCTTGAAAATTTTCTTTTAAAATCTTATTTTGTTTAGATTTTATTTTTTAAAACCCAAAAATAAATTAGCTGGCACTTTTACCATTATTAAAAATGTTAGTCTGGATTTTGCCACCCTTAAGCAATATAAAAAATATTCCTCCTAGAAAAAGCTTTTCAATTTTCTAAAAAATTTTGTGTGACGGTGAAGAAAACATAGACGGCGGTTAAACAAAACAAAAGCTTGGAACGAAAGAAATCTTGTTTCTACATTCTAAAAATTATATCTATGTAAGGTAAGGAATAGTAGTTGAAATTAGTTTTATTGTTTGCAAATATGGACAATAAAAGACGACAAATTTTTTTAACGGTTGACTTTTGTTTCAATCAATATATTTCTAAATGAAGAAACGTGTTTGGACCATAGTTGAAAAAATCGGCCGATTCCGTGCGGAATCGGCCGATTTAAATCGGATCGGCGTCGCGCCGATCCGATTTCGGGGCCGACCGGGTCGTGAATCGGCCCGTTTCGGCCGATTCCGACCGATTTAAATCGGAATCGGTTTTTTTACGAAATTACCAAAATACCCTAGGTATAATTTTTATTAAATTATTTAAGCATGGGCAAAATGGTAATTTGGATTTAAAAACCTAACCCTCTCCCCCGATTCTGCCGCCGCGTTCGCTCCGCCGCCCTCCGCCGCGCTTCCGCCCGATTCCGCCGCGATTCCGCCCGATTCCGCCGCGATTCCGCCGCGATTCGGCCGCCCGACGCTCCGCCCGACCTTCCGACCACCCCACCGCCGTCCGACGCTGCGCCCGTTCCGAATTCACCTTCCGCCGTCCGACGCTTCCGCTGCGATTCCGCCGCGCTTCCGTCGCGATTTCTCCGCGATTCCGCCGGCCGACGGTTCGTCCGACCGGGCTGCCGACATCGCCGCCGCGAGGCTCGCCGGCGGCGGCGGCGGAGGGTAGGGAGGGGAGGGTGGCATTCTCGTAATTAAAAGTTGACTCGAGTCTAACCCGAGTCAAAAATAATAATTAATTCTAAATAATTTAAAAAAATTCTTAAAAAATATTTAAAAAATATCATAAACTATAATACATAGAATAATATAAAAATAACATCAATACCCAATTTTAATATATTTATATTGTAAATTGTCAAATTATTATATATGACCGATTAAATTAATTTGGACCGATTCAACTGAACCGATTCTTGGCCGATTCAGACCGATTCCGATTCCGATTCCGATTCCGATTCCATGGAAAACCGATTCCGATTCCGATTCTGATTTATGCAACCATGGTTTGGACTCTCATTTACCACGTGACTATAAGCCTCCATACCATTTAAGGTTATTTTAACCAACTAACCAACCATTCAGTTCTCTTATTCTTTGCATTAAAAAAATTCTTTTGAGCTGTTTTAAAATGTTAAGGTGTTTATTTCTCTTATAATATATTACTTATATGTAAAAGTGTAAATATAGTATATTTTGTAAATATTCCTATTTTTTTATAATTCTTTATTATATTAGATTTGTTGTCTGTAGTTTTTCTGTTGTTTATGAAAAAGTTATCCCACCATTGCACATGTCATACGCTCATGCCTTCTCACCATTTCCCGGCCAAAAACACTCAACCTTGCCAACCCAGCTCTCACTATATCATAGTTACAAAAATCGGACAATTCCATTTGGAATATGCCGATTTTACTCTGCTTGGTTGAAAACCAAAGTCAAAATAATGGCGGATCGTTAGGGCAAAAAATCGGACCAAGAATTGGCCGATTCTCACCCCGAGTCAACGACAGCAAGAATTAGCCTATTAACGTAGGGTAGTGGGGCGGGTTGGGGGGGGGTGGGGAGGGGGGAAGACAGGGGCAACTAGGGGATGGGGCGTTGGGTGTGGGTGTGGGCAGACTGGGGCGGGGGATGGGGAGAGATAGGGGTAGGATGGCGGGGTGGCAGGTGTGGGGAGGAGATCAGGGGGTAGATCGGGCCGAGGGACGGGGAGAGATAGGGGCGGGATGGGTGGGCGGCGGGAGGAGATCTAAGGCAGGGAAACCGAGGCAGGATGGGGTGAGGCTTGGTGGGGAGGTAGGGGATAGGGAGAGACAGGGGCAGGATGGCAAGGCAGGGGCAGGGGAGGAGATCTAGCGGTGGGGGCAAGGGAGGGGGGGGTACTCCTTACTTGAGTCAATAATAATAAAATAAATGCTCAAAAAATATAATAAAATAAAATATAACCAATAATAGTTTAATGGCGTGTTCTATAATGATGTAGGGGATATGAGGGAAGGGATTAATAACCGATTTTGACCGATTCAAGTGAAATGATTCTTATTCGATTTTTGATAAATCGGTTCGATTCAATTACTCCCTTGAAATCTAATTCAACATCCAATTCAGATTTTTGCAACTATGGACTATATAGACAAATGCCTATCGCTTAAACACCATCAAGATCTTTGTGTCTTTTTACTTGTCTAATTTTGTATATTTTCAAAAAAAAGAAGTGTATTTTGAATTCATAAAAAAAGGTTATGTAACATTGAACTAAAAAAAAACTAATATATGATATTTCAAAACTAATCATAAATTATTCTCTTACTTACTGAAGATTTTCGAAGATTTCACCTTGTATTATTTCCCCAAAGAACAAGGAATTATTATGTTTGAGAAAAGAAGAACAAGGAATTATTCACCCTCACATTATGCTACTTCACAATTGTCATTTTAATTGTAACAATAGGGCTGCTAAACGAGCGAGCGAGCCAACTTTGCCTTGTGCTCGAACTCAACTCAAATAATTCGAAGTTCGTTCGAATGCAATTTGAGATTGAACGAGTTTTGAGCATGTATACTCAAAATAGACTCAAATATTTCTTATATTGTTCAAGCTCGACTCGAGCTTGAATACACTTTACCTATTAAATTCCAAAAGCTCGCTTGAAACCAGCTCGTTTGGGAGCTCAAAACTGGCTTGTTTGAGACCTTGAAACTAGTTTGTTTGAGAGCTCGAAGCTGGCTTGATTGGGAGCTCGAACGGGCCCGATTGGGAACTCAAAACAAGGTTGTTTATAAGCTAAAAAATAAATCATTTTGGAGAAAAATATCCATTTATAAAGATTAAAAATTAACAAAATGATCTATCAAAATAGTCTCTAGTACTCACAAATTTGATGGTTTTCTGGCAACTGTTGTCGGTAGCGACTACAATCGGGATGGCGGTGGTATGAGGTACCATTGGCACCGGCTCAGCGAGCCTTATGCGTCTATGACGTCAAGAAGGTCGGTGGAGGAGGCGGCTCACAGAAAAAAGGGAAAACTAGGGGTGGTCAATCATGGGGTGAAGAGATTCGGTCGGGATGGGCGGTGCTGGGCTCCACTCAGGTCAGGGAAGGTCACGAGAGGGTTGATGACGTCAAGACAACGACTCGATGGCGGCGGTGATAGTCTTTGTCAGCAGGTTCGACAATGGGAGTGTGGCGCTGTTGCGCCAGCTTCATCGCTTCGTGGAGGCTGAGTGACGGCCAGACGGCGGGAGGAATGGTCTGCGATGTTCTGACTATGACCGACAGCGTCGATCGGAAGTGGTGCAGCAATTTTCCGACAATTGTTAGCAGCGGTGGTTACAGTCAGGATGGCGGTGGTATGGGGTACCGTTGGCACCAGCTCGACAAGTCTGACGTGTTTACGACATCGACAAGGTCATTGGAGGAAGTGACTCGCTAGAAAAAGGGTAAAATAGGGGCAGTCGATGGTGGGTCGACGACGTTGAGATGGTGACTGGATGGTGGCGGCGACGGTTGGTGTCGACCGGATCAGCAACGGGAGTGCAGGGTGGTTGCGGTGGCTTCACCTCATCGTGGAGGCTGGGCGAGGGCCGGACGGCTGGGGGAGTGGTCGATGATGTTTTGACGGTGACCGGTGGCATCGATCGTCAATGGTGTGGTGGTTGGAGGCACCGTTGGCGACAGAGAAGGAGGACAACATCAAGGGTATGGGGAATGAGAAGCATCGGAGGGGAGGGGGAGGGGGAGGGGGAAGAAATGGGTCGGTGGCAACATCGTAAATAAAAGTTGATTCATCTCTGACTCGAGTAAAAAATAATAACTAACTCGTAACAAATCCTAAAAAAATCCAAAAATATAGGAAAAATCTCATAAAATATAATATGCACCATAATACCATAATGATATATTAGGTATATTATTATATTATATTATCGAGTTGAATTTGAGTTGAGCTACGAGCATTTAAATATCGAGATTCGAGTCGACCCGAATGCCAAATGCTCGCGAGCTAGTTCGGTCAATTAATAGTCCTACTTAACACCATAATAATTAGGGGTGCTAATCGAGCAAGCGAGCCGAGCTCAACTTGTGTTCAAACTCAATTCGAATAGTTTGAAACTCGTTCGAACTCGACTCGAGATCAAATGAGATTTGAACATACATGCTCGAGTTCGACTCAAATATCTTTTATGTGTTTGAGCTTGAATATACTTAAACTATTTAATTTTCCCGAGCTTGAACTCAACTCGTTCGTGAGCTCAAAACCAGCTCGATTAAAAGTCAAAAGTATTTCACTTAAAAAAAAATTATTGTGATAGAATTTGATTACAGCCCTTAGATGATGAT
The DNA here is from genome assembly GCA_033002965.1 of Piper betle. Lineage (NCBI taxonomy): Eukaryota > Viridiplantae > Streptophyta > Magnoliopsida > Piperales > Piperaceae > Piper > Piper betle. The sequence continues at coordinate 47,373 of JAURVB010000419.1, forward strand.
CCGACGGCTCAAATTTGATTACAACCCTTAGTTTTTTTTTGATTGAATTTGAGCTGTTAGATTAGCATCTAAGGGCTGTAATCAAATTCTATCATAGCCAATATAGCTGTACTCTAATACAACAATCTTTTCCTCATATATATATATATAATATAAAAATTATATTATTATATTATTTTATCGAGTCGAGTTCGAGTCAAACTACGAGTCGATTCGAGTCAAACACGACCTTGCTCAAGCTCGGTTCGTAAGATTCGAGTTCGAACTCGAATATTTAAATGTAAAGTTTCGAGTCAAGTCGAGCCGAGCCAAACGCAAAATGCTCACAAGCTGACTCGTTCAATTAACAACCCAAATAATAATTACCGATAATTTGGAAAACAATCTTAATAAACCCAAAAATCACGTAAAAACCGAGAGATTGAAGTTTGAACGACCACACATTTGCCCAGTTGGGCCAATGGGTGGCAGTTTCTAAGGGTGGCAGACGTAAAACATATGCAAACTTATTCATCTTTCCCTCCCTTCTTACATACATACCCTTCTCTCTGCTCTCGCCTCTCGTCTCTAGCATCTTAACTAATCTTCTTCTACTTTGCTCGTACGGCGAGCTTCCATAGAGGCCAAAGTCGGAAGGATGAAGCTGGGCTCGCAGGGGATGGAGGTGTCCTCCCAAGGCCTCGGCTGCATGGGCATGTCCGCCTTCTGCAGCCACCCCAAGCCGGAGCCCGACATGATCGGCCTGATCCACCATGCAGTCAACTCGGGCGTCACCTTACTCGACACCTGTCGTCTACGGTCCCTTCACTAACGAGCTCCTTCTAGCCAAGGTCATTGTTTTTTTTATGCGCCCATTTGGTAATTGGTCATTGGAAAGATTTTAATCTTTATTTTTCGATGATCTATTCTTGATGTCTGGGTTTTTTGTAGGCGTTAGAAGGGGATAAGGGAAAAGGTGCAGCTGGCGACCAAGTTTGGGATAAGCTTTGCAGATGAGAAGAGGGAGATAAGAGGTGATCCTGCATATGTGAGGGCCTGCTGTGAGGCCATCCTTAAGAGGTTGGAAGTGGACTTCATCGATCTGTACTACCAGCACCGGATTGACACCAGGATCCCAATCGAGATCACGGTGTAACTATCTTTGTTGTATCTGTCTCTTTTTCTACTCTAGCCTGTCAATTAGGATTTATCTGGGATCGATTTGGGGATTTTTGGGATGTGGGTAGAGACTGGTGAATGTCAATTGATTGATAGGCACATCATATGGCTTGCTTCGTGATCTGTTAATTATCATGGGCTTAATTTGAAGTGAAATTTCTAGCCGATTAATGTTCTCTCTACTTATTTTTTGGCCATAATGTTTTAGCTAGAAGGGAATTTGTGTTGAGTGTTATTTCCTGATTTTTTAGTGGGCTACTCCCGAGCTGTGATTTGCTTTTGTTTGATGAATATGTGGAAGATGGGGTAGCTCAAGAAACTAGTTGAAGAGGGGAAAATTAAGTACATTGGACTGTCTGAGGCCTGTTCTTTAACAATCGGGAGGGCACATGCTGTTGATCCTATTACTGCGGTACAATTGGAATGATCTTTGCGGACAAGAGACGTAGAGTAGCATATTGTTCCTACTTGTAGGTTAGCAAACCAACTATTAAATTCATATCCTGAACATTTCATTGGCTAACATCAATGTCCGATCCGTGTACTCTAGGGAGCTGAATTGTTCCATATAGCCCTCTTGGAAAGGGTTTCTTATCATCTGGACTTATAATGGAGGAGAATCTGGAACCAAATGATTTTCGTAAGGTATTTTTTAAGCCAAGCCTTATGATGTTCTCAAACAGATAGTATTCGTCAACGTTCATGTCATTAGTTTAAAACTTAGAACTATTATTTTGGGTAGTTGATCACTTTTGCATCTTGTACAAAAATCCATACAAAAACGAAGTAAGCTTTGTATCAAATGCCAATTTTATGCTAGAGAGAAGTTTTGGTACTCTGCAAATTAGACACACTCGATACTTATACGACTTAAGCAGAGATTAAAAACATGGTCATTCTGCAGCATATGATTTATTTTCAATCAAGAAGCTCAACAATGATGATTGATTCGTATCATTAAAATTTTGCAGCGTATACCTCGATTTCAACCAGAAACTTGGAGCAGAATGCTTATATTTTTGAGCTCGTGAGTGAGATGGCTGCAACAAAAGGTTGCATTCCGTCCCAGCTTGCATTGGCATGGGTTCACCACCAGGGGCCAGATGTGTGCCCCATCCCGGGAACAACAAAGATTGAGAACTCGAACCAGAACATTGGAGCTCTATCTGTGAAGCTCACGCCAGAAGAGATGGCGGAGCTGGAGTCATGTGCCTTCGCAAGTGCAGTTAAGGGTGAATGGCACCCAGTTGGCGTGGTGGTTGCCACTTGGAGGAACTCAGAGACTCCACCTCTGTCTTCATGGAAGGAACAATGAAAACCTCGCATTCCCTCTTCCATATCCACCGCCCACCCCCCACCCCCTTTGGCCGTTCACGGTCTTGAATGATCTGAGTTTTGTGCGGCTGTTGTTGATATTAAATTATTAGAAAGAGGTTTGGATTCAGATAATTGTTTTTAATGACATGCAATAGCGAGGCACTCTATATATGAATAAAATGATGAGCATTTGTGTTATGCCATTTTTATACCATGTCTTAATTTAAATTATGCAGTGATCGTCAATATTATTTTTATTTTCATACCATGTCCATAATGTGATGCCAATGTATACCATGTCCATGTCCATGTGGTTCCCACATGCAAAAAAATTGCTCTTTTTTCTTATTTTTGAAAAAAAGAGAGACAAATTAATTGTACAAGGGAACCATTTAAAATAATTATGACTATTTTATACTCTTATTTAAGACATAATGATACTTAATTTAGACACAGATAATTTATATCATATTATTCTATATATTAAAAATATTTTTTTAATAAATTTAATTATTTTTAAATTTTCACATCAAACGAACTTACCAAGCGAATGAATCCAAATAAATAGACAAAGAGTATCTATTTATGCGTTTGGGATGTTGTATACATTGTAGGAATGCCTTGATGTCATTGCCCACGTCAGGAACAGACCTTCTCAAATCATCCATTCATCGGGAAACAATTGTTCTATGATCTGATCCCTTGCAGTGACCAAGATGCCCCATGTTCGTCCTCTAACGACCACAAACTAACTTGTCTCTTTTGCTCCTTCTCTATTTAATAATATATAGTGGGGCGCTCGTCCGAGCCCGGGCCGAAAAAATTTTCTACCCTTAATTTTTATTTGGGCTATCCGGATGACCCAAATTTATTATTTATTTTTTAAAACAAAAATGAATTTTGATATAGTGTGTTTGATTTTAAGGATAACTCATGTCATTTTTTTAAAAGGAACGCCTGCAGGAGGCAAGTTGTGGCCAGATCTGTCACTGCCGACCACATCTGGTTGCAGGTGGCCTTATCTGGCTACCCATCAGCTAAATCCAGTCGTGTGGCCAAAAATCCTATCGCTGCCACGGCCGATCCCCCTTCCCTCTCTGTGAATGGCCCGCCCCGCCATGGCCCTTCCACTAGCCCGGCTCCTCCCCTTCTTCATTGTGGATGCCCCTACCCAACCGCAACGGAGAGGGAGGGGGAGGTGGGCATCCCCAGGAGGGGGGAGTTGGGTAAAAGAGATTGCGGCGGTACAAAGGTGTCTGTAGCAGGGTAGGGAGGATGGGCATTTACAGTTGGTAGAGGAGGCCACGGTGAGGCCAAGGTAGAGAATAGGGGGCAGCGGCTAAGCGGACGACACGAAAAAATTTAATTTAATTTTTAAAATAATAAATCTAAATTATCTTTATAATTGGACCAATAATAAATCTAAATTATCTTTATAATTGGACCGACCAAATCAAAAATTTATGAAGAAATTTTTTCCATCCGCGCACTCTTACTCTTTCCTCGAATATATATACCTTCCCGTGTTCTCTCCACGTCTACTAACTCATCCCCTTCACCTACTGCTTTACCTGCGCTTTTACAGTGAGCATCCATGGCGGCTGAAGTTGGTAGGACGAAGCTAGGCTCGCAGGGGATGGAGGTGTCCGCCCAAGGCCTTGGCTGCATGGGCATGTCTGCCTTCTACGGCTCGCCCAAGCCAGAGCCTGACATGATCCACCTGATCCACCATTCAGTCGACTCCGGATGAATCCAAATATACAAAATAAATAGACAAAGAGAATCTATTTATGAGTTTAGCGGATGCACGCAAACAGAAAGAGAAAGATTATCTATTCATGCGTTTGGGATGTTGTATACAGTGTAGGAATGCCTGGATGTCATTGCCCTCGTCAGGAACTCAGACCTTGTCATGTCATCCATTCATCGGGAAACAATTGTTCTATGATCTGATCCCTTGCAATGACCAAGATGCCCCATGTTCGTCATCTAACAGCCACCAGCTGACTTCGTCTCTTCTGCTCTTTCTATCTGTAATACTATATATGCCTTCCATGTTCTCTGCACGACTACTAACTCATCCCCTTCACCTGCTGCTTGACCTCTGCTTTTACGGTGAGCATCCATGGCGGCTGCAGTTGGTAGGATGAAGCTAGGCTCGCAGGGGATGGAGGTGTCCGCCCAAGGCCTTGGCTGCATGGGCATGTCCGCCTTCTATGGGCCCCCCAAGCCGGAGCCCGACATGATCCACCTGATTCACCATGCAGTCAACTCCGGCGTCACCTTACTCGACACGTCTGACATCTACGGTCCCTTCACTAACGAGCTCCTACTAGCCAAGGTCTTTGTTCCTTTTTTTTTTTTTTAAATTCGCCCGTTGATTTCTATCTTTATTTTCCGAGGATCTCTTCTTAATGTTTGGGGCTTTGTAGGCGTTGAAGGGGATAAGGGAGAAGGTGCAGCTGGCGACCAAGTTTGGTATAAGCTTTGCGGATGGGAAGAGGGAGATAAGAGGTGATCCTGCTTATGTGAGGGCCTCCTGTGAAGCCAGCCTTAAGAGGTTGGAAGTGGAATGCATCGATTTGTACTACCAGCATCGGATTGACACCAGGGTCCCAATCGAGATCACGGTAGCTTTTTCACAATTATCTTTGTTGCACCTGTAGCTGTTTCTTTTTATGCTCTTTCAGCTTTAAAATTTACTGTCAATTAGGATTCATCTAAGATGGATTGGGGGATTTTCGGGATGTAGGTAGACTGCTGGATGTCAATTGATTGATAGGCACATTATATGGCTTGCTTCATCTGTTGATTATATTGGTCTTAATTTGAAGTGGAGTATCTAGCCTACTGGTTTTCTCTTCACTTAATGTTTGGCCATAATGCTTTAGCTAGAGGGGAATTGTGTTGCGTGTTATTTCCTGATTGTTTAGCGGGCTACTCCCGAGCTGTGATTTGATTTTGTTTGATGAATATGTGGAAGATGGGGGAGCTTAAGAAACTAGTTGAAGAGGGAAAGATTAAATATATTGGACTGTCTGAGGCTTCTGCTTCAACAATCAGGAGGGCGCACGCTGTTCATCCTATGACCGCAGTACAATTGGAGTGGTCTTTGTGGACAAGGGATGTAGAGGAAGACATTGTTTCTACTTGTAGGTGAGCTAATCAACAATTCAATTCATATCCTAATTATTTCATTGGCTGCTATATACATAACTAACATCAATATCTGATCCACGAACGCCAGGGAGCTTGGCATTGGAATTGTTCCGTATAGCCCTCTTGGAAGGGGTTTCTTATCATCTGGACCTAAAATGGTCGAGAATCTTGAACCAAATGATTATCGTAAGGTATTTTTTAAGCCAAGCTTTATGATGTACTCAAACAGATACTATTTGTCACTGTTCTTGTCATTAGTTCAAAACTTAGAACTATAATTTTGTGTAGTTGATCACTTTTGCATCTGGTACCAAAAATGCATACAGAAAAAAACGAACTGGGCTTTGTATGAAGTGCTATTTTTTATGCTAGAGAGAAGTTCTTGTATTCTGCAAATGAGAGTCACTAGATACTTATACGACTACAGCAAAGAAGTTAAAAACATAGCTGCATATGATGATTGATTTTCAATCAAGAAGTTCAAGAATGATATTTGATTCTCATAAAGAAAATTTGCAGCATTTGCCTCGATTTCAAGAGGAAAATTTGGAGCAGAATGCTTTTATATTTGAGCGGGTGAGTGAATGGCTTCAAGAAAAGGATGCACTCCCTCCCTGCTAGCATTAGCATGGGTTCACCACCAGGGACCAGATGTGTGCCCCATCCCCGGAACAAACGAAGATTGAGAACTTGAAACAGAACATTGGAGCTCTATCTGTGAAGCTCACGCCAGAAGAGATGGAGGAGCTGGAGTCATATGCAAGTACTGTGAACGGGGGAAGGTACCCAGGTGGCATAGTTACTACGTGGGCGGACTCAGAAACTCCACCACTATCTTCATGGAAGGGACAATGAAAACCCTGCAAGTGTTCCCCATAGTTCACAGTTTTGCTTGTTCTGAGTTCCATGGGGCCGTTGTAGGCATGAAATTATAAGCAAAAGGTTGGGATTTCGATAAAATAATTTGTTATGCTATGAAACAGTATGAAGCATATGCATACACTCTATTTGCCTGAGTTGAAGTTGATAACTTCAAAATTTTTAATAACTTGCAATAGCGAGCACTCGCTCTATATATGATGAGCATTGGGGTATTGCCATTTTTGTATCAAGTTTTGATTTACGTTATGAAGTGTGATCTTCGATACTTTTTTTATTTTTATACCAATTTTGTCAAGTTTGAAGTTTAAAAACTTGTTGATTATCTTCAATACTTAATCTCCTTGTGATTATCCTTGTTCAATTCTTGTGATTGTAAGAGCATCCATCTTCTATAAAAACTTGTTCCTTTGATCGTTAGGTGTTTCAATTAAAAAACAATTAAACGGCAAAAAAAGAGAAGGTAACATGAAATAGATTTGATGTAGATAATATGAAAATTTTAAATGACCAATTTATTAAAATTATTATGAATATAGTATGTTTTTTTTAAAAAAATAATATATACGTATTGTATTTTTTATTAAAATTAATTACAATTATCATTAAATCAATACCTATATGATTTCCCATATATAAAAAATTGAAAAAATTCTCTCTTTTTCTTATCAATTGATATAAAAAATTTGTGCATAAAAACATAAAATAATTATGACCATTTTGTATTTTAATGTAAGATATATTCATACTTAATTTAGATACAAATAATTTATATCATGTTATTTTACATAAACAATTATTAACAGGAGGGATGTGAATTTACTATTACGAGTAGGAGGGACACGTTTAATATATTACAAGTGGGAGGGTGCGAAAAAAATTACCTAGTTTGCCGTTGAAAATTATTTTACCTTATAGAGTAAGGGGTTGGTTTGGATTGGGTTAAAATTTGTTTAAATTTTTGAAAAAATATCACAAATATGGAAGCTTTAATATTTTCTATTATAAATGACTAAAGATTTAAATTTATATAAGATATAATCAGATCGCAAATTTTTATTTCACATATAGCCAATTCATATATTTTAAGAATATTTAGCATATAATATTTATTTTATTGACATAAATACTTTTAATCTAACTTCAAATTTTCTTAAACATATTTTTCTTCCATTTTATATAATGAATGATATTTTATTTTTTTAAAAAAATTATTCATAATAAAAATATATTGAATAAAATAAAAGTTTTAATTTCTAATAAAATATGTCAATTTCAAATTCAAATTTCAAACACCAAAATTTTTTTTTATTTTTTATCGTCCACAATTCAATTATTTTTTATGTTCCAAAATTCAATAAAATATATTTTTTACGTTTTAGCTCATCAATAATATAATTTTAGAGTCTATTTATTTTTTATAAGTTTTTTTATGTATATATATATAAAGTTAGTAAAAGCTATAACTTTTATCCATTATTTACTTTGATATTAATAAAAATAAAATTTATTTGTATTTTTGCCATTAAATAAAAAATGATGGAATTTGGTCATTGATATAAAAGTTTTAAGAGTAATTATATTTGATATAATTTTGCAAACTTGGCTATTTGTTTTTTTAATCACCTTTTTATTTACTTAATTAATTTATAAATAAAAATTCTACAATACATAGATATATTTTATTCAATCTAAAGAGATGTTGTAAAACCCGTGACTTGAGTCAGGGTTTTACGTTACCGAACCAGTCGGTTCGACCGTTGGTTCGAGTCGAGTCAGTTTCATGAATCGCGTGCTGAGTCGAGACCAGCCGTGAGTTATGAGCGATGAGAGTCAGGTGTACCTGAATATATAATGATAACGTCGAGAAGATGGTGAGATACGAGTTATTTGAATATATGAAAGTATGCAATATTTTTTTCTTTTTATATGTTTGATCGTAGAAATAGTTTTAGGCCGAATGACGAATTAGGACGCGTTGTATTATATTCGGGTGGGTTATTAGTTATAGAGCATGCCGTTTGGATGTTGTTGTGTTTGTTTTATTTTATGTGATTTTTCCATATTTTTCTAGATTTTTTAGAATTTATTACGAACTAGTTATTATTTTGACTCGAGTAGGAATCGAGTCAATACTTAATTACGAAACTGCCACTACAACACTTTTTCTCCCTCCTGAACCTTCTTCCACCCAAACCCTCGCCGCCACTGTGGTGCACTGCCGCCGCTGCCGCCGACGCCGTGCTGCCACCGATCGTCGCCGCCCCGCCCCGTCGTGCCGTCACCGTGCCGCCACTACCCACCCCGGCCACCGTCTCGCCGCCACGACGCCGGAAATCGACCCACGAAACCACCTCGGCCGCCGCCACTTCGGGCCGGATTCGCCGCCGTCCGGGCCACTCGCCGCCGGTGTGACCCTGACGAGCATCCTCTCGCCGTCGCCGACATTTCCCCCACCATCCCGAGAGCCGTCGAGGCCGGCCGGAGCCCCGATCGGAGCACGCCACCGCCGCCACCCATTTTCGACGCCGCCGTTGACGGCCATCGCCGCCTCGGCTACCCTGTTTGACACCACCATTGGACCGAGCTCGTTGAGCTGGTCCCGATAGACCCCCTGATTGCCCCGTCCCGAATCATCGCCGGAAAACCGTCGGAATCCGTCGGAAAACCGTCGAAATCCGCCGGAAAACCGCCGACATTGGCCGGAAAACCGCCAGAACTGCCGGAAAATTGGATTCGTGGGAAATTCGCCGGATCATCCGCCGAACGCACCCAGTCCAATCTGATCGGACTTCGTACGCCGCTAGGTGCCGAATTCGAGTTTCGAGCCGCAAAACGGAAACCCTAGCCGTCGCCGATTTTCGACGACGCGAGGTATAATTTATTTTAATTTAATTATTTGAAAGTTTTTATTATTAGAATTGCATGCTAGGATTGGTGAATTGCGTGTTATAATAATGTATATAAATATAGATTTGATTAAGGATAAAATCTAAAATTTGTTTGATTAAGTGGTGTTAAAAATAGAAGTTATGAAAGTAATTAGGGTTATTAGGTAATGATCATGATCTAATGCAAACTAGCCTAAGTAGACTTGCTAGAATTGATATAGGTTAATGTGTGTTGATTGATGCGTGATTGTGTTGATTGTGCGTGCATGCTATAGGATGTGTGATTCATCATGCGGGCGTTAGTATTTAGTTTGATTGTGTAGGTACGGTGTAGGAGCTCGCCGCCTAGGCGCGTGGACCCGTTTGGAGCTTCTACCAGGTCCGTTTAGGACTCGTTCTCTGATTTACGCTACTCTCTTGTGTATTTGATTTATTATGTGCAGGACGAGTTAAGTGGCGTTTTATCGAATCCCACTTAACTCGGGCCATTTAGCCAACGATTTTCCGGATTAATAACCCTCGAGGATGAGATCCCTCGAGTTTGTTTTCGAACTTCAGATCCAGCTCACGTTGCCTTCGGGCCTATTGTATAAATCCCAACCCAGACCTATATATATGTATAGTTTTCGTGTTTTTGTGAGAGACTGAATGAGGGAAATCCGACTACCGTGCTACGCGAGCGGGCACGTGTGTGTCGACAGTGGGCTCTGGAATGGTGTGCGGGCCGTTTCATTCCCGAGGGATCCTGACAACTCCACCTTTGAGTTCCTCAAACCCGGAGAAGTGTGGAGGTTCACGGGTACTGCATTGCAGCGCATGTCTAGACTTGTGGTTTCAAAGGGTACTGAAGGCGACTGCCTGAGAATACTCGGCCTTCGTGCTCAAGGCCAGGAGTAATATGGAAGGTGCAGAGGGCGGAAAGGAATGAGATTTGACGCGAGAAGCAATAGAGAAATGGCCGAGGCATGAGAATGTGAAAGATAGGGGGACGCTGTCGACCCGAGGGCGACGGCTCCCGTATGTGCCCTGATGAGAGTTCTTGAGGAAGTATATGGTTTTCATTCAACAGGAGAGTTTGCTCTCCTGTGCCAGATTGATATTAGTTATTTTCCGGGGCGGTAACACTCATTACTGACGGTTTTTCTATATATATGTAGGTGAGAAATACGAGCGATGAAAGCTGTCGGGACTGCGGAGGAGCAGCACGAAACCGCGCACACATGTACCTGCCGCGTGTAACGTATAATGACAGTGTGTTATTGCTACGTGAATGATAATTTTGATGTGTTTGTTTAGATAAATTGCTTGTTTTGAAATGAATGGATAAATGTGAATGAGTAGTGAGTTTGGAGTTCAGGGTCGGTTCAATTGAAACGAAGGAGATAATGATGAATGCTACGATAGATTATCATGTTTTACCGTATTTTCATAAAATAGTATATATTTTCTTTTGGTTTCTCATTTATTATTTTATCTTGTCTTTGCTTGCACGTCATGGCATGTATGTAGGACTCCGTTAGAACCCACGCACCCCATCCATGCATTTCATGTTTGCATCTCCATTTTAAAACGCCGAGAGCAGATCCTGGACGGCTTAACCGAACCCAGTAGATTAGCGAACGGTTCGGTCGCCGGTGATATTTCCGGGTCGGTTCACGGGTGAGCCGAAACGGGGTGTTACAGATGTAACTAATGGGCCACATTGCGTCATTAATGACAAGTAACATGTAATTAAAATATCCTTGGAAATTTTGATTTTGTTAATTTAAAAGTTGGGCGCAAAAAATATACGTTAATTATTTGTCAAATTTGCATGTTATATAATTCAATAAAAAGACATCATTTATAACAAGTATGTGTAGTTAATGTCATTAGTGAATTAACTTGTTGTGATTTTTCAAACTTGCACCTAAAAATTATGCAGTAATTTATTTATTGAGGTTGTACGTTATATATACGTATATAATATATAAAGAGGTCCAACAATAATTAAGTTCTATGGTCATGAATTGGCAAACCTGGTTATACATATCACGTAACATACAACCTAGGCTAATGACTACTATATAATTTTTAAGTTCAGGTTTAAAAAATTACAACATGTGAATTTACTAATGACATTTTAATCATGTACTATTTATTATCAATGACACATTATGGCTCATGAATGACATCTCTTTAGACAAAAAACCAACCGTCATCAAGTTCCATGCTTATGAATCAATAAACCTATTTATTGAGTTATATAATATGCAAACTTGACAAGAAATTAATATATATATTTTTGGCCTAAATTTTAAAAATAACAAAAGCAAATTTATAAATTGCATTTTACTTAGAGTCTACTTGTCATCAATGATACAATATAGCCTATTGCGACGTCTTTTTAATTGAATAAAATATATTTATGTATTATTAATTTTTATTTATAAATTAAATAAATAAATAAATAATGATATAAAAAATCATGATAAAAAACGCTCAAATTTACTAGTTTATTGATCCAACCACTACCAACCGCCGCTTTTTTTGTCTGGATACCTTGATGCCATTGCCCACGTCAGGAACTGAGACCTTCTCATACAATACATTCATCGTGTAACAATTGTTCTATGATCTGATCCCATCCAATGAGCTAGATGTCCCATGTTCCTCATCTGACGGCTACCAACCAACTTCGTCTCTTCCATTCTTTCTACATGTAATAATATATTTACGTTGCCATGGTCTCTCCATGGCTACTAACTCATCCGCTCCACCTGCTGCATTACCTCTGCTTTTACGGTGAGCATCCATGGCAGCTGAAGTTGGTAGGACGACGCTAGGTTCGCAGGGGTTGGAGGTGTCAGCCCAAGGCCTTGGCTGCATGGGCATGTCCTCCTTCTACGGCTCGCCCAAGCCGGAGCCCGACATGATCCACATGATCCACCTGATCCACCATTCAGTCAACTCCGGCGTCACCTTCCTCGACACGTCTGACTTCTACGGTCCCTTCACTAACGAGCTCCTCCTAGCCATGGTCTTTGTTCTTTTTGTTAAAAAAAATTCGCCTGTTGATTTCTGTCTTTATTTTCCGATGATCTCTTCTTAACGTTTGGGTTTTTGTAGGCTTTGAAGGGGATAAGGGAGAAGGTGCAGCTGGCGACCAAGTTTAGGATAAGCTTTGCGGATGGGAAGATAAACACCTGTGAAGAGGTGATCCTGCTTATGTGAGCGCCTCCTGTGAAGCCAACCTTAAGAGGTTGGAAGTGGAATGCATCGATTTGTACGACCAGCACCGGATTGACACCGGGGTCCCAATCGAGATCACGGTATCTTCTTCAAAATTATACTTGTTGCACCTGTAGCTGTTTCTTGTTATGCTTTTTCAGCTTTAAATTTTATTGTCAAAGTGTTGGGATTAACCAAACACCTAAATCTTCATTTTAACACGTAATAAATGAAAAGTACTAATCAAAATAAACACACTAATTTTACGTGAAAAGAAATACCAATCAATACAGAGAATACCAATTTAACGTGGAAAACTCCAAATCTGAAGAAAAACCACGGGGTAAACAATCGAATCAGAATTATTATATCACAACTTAATACAAAAAATATCCACAATAGAACAACTTCTCAAAATATTAATTTTTACATAATTGGTATTAATCACAAATAAAGAGAATAAATGAAAAATATCACCGATTAAGAATTTGGTGAAGCTAATATTAACGATCGTAAGCGAATTTTAACAAAACATTCATTTTTTTTCAAAATACACCCCTTCATCCCTCATCGCCTTTTTAATCCACACCAAAGAAGAAAAACATTTGTCTTTGCTTTTTTATTTCTCAAACAACGCAAAATGCATTTTTAAAAATAATAGTTTTTGCCCAAAATAAGGTTACCTTTTTGTTTATTTATGTGCAAGGGACAACCTAACAAACCTCTCCTTCCTGACTCTATAAAATACTTATAATTGGGATGGGAAGCTCCATCCATGCATGCTTCATTCCTACAATAAACATGTTTCTACTTTGAGATAATTTTAATTATCATGTCTAAAGCATTCATTTTAGTGTAAATTTTTTTAGCTCAAAAGATTTATTTTCCAAGACATCTTTTACCTAGTGATATCCCACATCAATGTGTTTGCTCTTTGAATGAAAACTTGAATTCTTTATCAGGTGAATTACATTCTGGCTATCACAGCAGACAATATATCTTTCTTGTTTAATACTAGTTTCATTTAAAAATCTCTTCGTCCATAACATCTTTAGTAGCAATAAATTCAGCTTTAGTTGTAGATAATGCAACACACTTTTGCAACTTAGACTACTAAGACACAACCCCATTACCAAAATTAACAAATCTAGATATTGACCTTGTTTCTAAGTCACCTGTCACGTTTGCATCTATGTAGCCAGCCAATAAAGATTTTCACTTCCAAAATATAAACATATTTTGAATCTACCTCTCAAATACCTCATTATCCATTTAATTATTTGCCAATATTCTTTGCTTGTATTTGTTAAATGTCTCCTAACCATTCCAAGTGTATATGCTATGTCTGGCCTTGTACAAACTATACCATACATCAAACTACTAACAAGAGAAGCATAAGGAACATTTGCCATTACCTTTATTTCTATTTCACTTAAGTCACTTTTCTTCTATTTGAAGTGATCAGCAACCGACTTTGCATCTTTCATGTTAAATTTTTCAAGCACATTTTCTATGTACTTTTCCTGCAACACTCAAAGTTTTCTAGCTCCCATGTCACGCCAAATGGACATTCCTGATATTTGGTTTGCCGATCCCAAATCCTTCATTGCAACGGATTTGTTTAAGTTCTTTTTTAAACTTGCAATCTTAGCTTCATTATGTCCTACAATGAACATGTTATCCACATAAAGCAACAGAATAATAAAGTCATCATAATCAAACGCCTTGATCAACACAAAGTGATCAAAAATAGACTTCTTGTACCCATTACTTTCCATAAAAAAATCTAACTTTTTATTCCATTGTCTAGGAGCTTGCTTCAAACCATACAAATTTTTTTTCAATCTGCACACCATTTGTTCCTTTCCTCTGACTTTAAAACGCTCTGGTTGCTCCATGTATAGGGTCTCCTCAAGATCACTATGAAGAAAGACTGTCTTCACATCTAACTATTTAACTTCCAAATCTAAACTTATAGCCAAAGTCAGAACAATTCTAATGGAAGATATTTTAACAAAAGAAGAAAAATTTTCATCGAAATCAATACCTTTATTTTGTCCGAAGCCCTTCACCACCAACCATGCTTTGTACCTTAGTTGTGTGTAATTTTCTTCATGTTTGATCTTGTAGACCCATTTATTCTTTAATATTTTCTTCCCCTTAGGAAGATCCACCAACTCATAGGTATGATTATCATGTAAAGTTTTTATCTCATCTTGCATTATCTTCAACCACTTTTCCTTTTCTACATGAGCTTTGAACTCACTAAATTTTTTGGTTCTCCACATTCAGTGATTTGCATATATTCTAATGATAGATATCTTGTTAATAGAACTGGTTCATGAACTGATTTCCTCACATTAGTTAGCTCCCCTTGATCAGAATCTGCCTGTTCCAGTCCAACATCATTAATAAACTCATTTGAAATATCATTAGTCACCTCATCTTCACCCTCATCATCATTAGGTGGGGAAATGCTTTTGTCATCCTGAGCCTCCTTCTTATTTGTAGTTGAGGTTGAATGTTCTTTTATCTTTTTAAATCTTTTCTAAGATTTTGTTTGAGAAACTTCTTCCTTACCAAAGTCCCCAACTATTTTATCCTCCTCGAAAACTACATCTATGCTTCAAATCAATTTTCTAATCTTAGGATCACAAAGTTTGTATCTAAACTTATCATCGTCATATCCCAGAAAATACATTCCACGACTCTAAAATAAAGCTTGGCACTTTGTTCTTGGGGCACATGTGCAAAGACTTTACAACCAAAGACTATCAAATGATAATAGCTCACCTTTTTATCATACCAAACCCTTTCTCGTACGTCATTGTTTAGAACATATATGGGAGATTTGTTGATCAAATAACAAACTGTGCTCATGGCCTCACCCCGGAAGCCTTTATGCAACTTAGCTGAAGACAACATACTTCTAATCTTCTCAGAGATGGTCCGGTTCATTCTTTCAGCCACTTCATTATGTTGGGGAGTATAAGAAACTGTCTGCTCATTCTTAATCTCATGCTTAATATAATATTCATCAAACTCAACAGAACAATATTCACCACCATTATCACTTCTAAGGCATTTTGAGAGTTTACCAATTTCTCTTTCAACCAATACATGAAAATTCTTAAATATACAAAAATATCACTTTTATTTTTTATGTCATAAGCTCAGCTTCGTAGAAGTATCATCAATAAAAGTGACAAAATAAATAGAACCACCAAGAGATTTTATGTCCATAGGCTCACACACATCAGTGTGTACCAACTCAAGAACTTCTAACTTGCTTGTAACGACCCGCCCGTTCTGAGCCACGAGCCAAGTGTTACTATATGAAACTAAATGTTTCATAAATTAATTTTCTATAAATTTTCAAGATTTTTAATAAATCCACAACAATAAATTTAATATATAAATGCTCGGAATAATCTAAGTCCTATGAACCGAACCAAAATCCCACTGCCATGCAAACAATCTCGAGAAAAGAATAGTCCACTAATAGAGTCCTCCAACTATCCCGACTCTATCCATCCTTCCATGCATATACCTACGGAGGAATTCCGTGTTAATGATAAAAATACTAAATCGTATAATTACAAGAAACAATTAATATATTCCCCACAACATCTGAATTACGTCTTTTAGTGATTATGAGCCTATGCTGAGCTCTTAATATGCTTGGAGGGTGGCCGCCCATCCAGCTACAATCCCATGTATGCGCACACACACTATGTGGCCCTCGGCCTGTAGTTACCTATATTTACTATTGACTCACCCTCTCGGTATCACAAGTACATAATGAGTAGTCTTTCGCCATTGTGCCCTATCATTCCTTTCGGCATGGGGGCAGGTATTTAATCTTTCAGGGGGTGTTACCTTGTGTTGAATTGAGTCGATCCCGGCTGCGCTCGGCGCATGGTGATCTGACACTCGAGTCGACCAAGACTCCCATATAGTAATTTAAAGGGTGTGGCCTCGTATCGGACTAAGTCAATTCCTTGGTGCATGATGGTCGAATCTGAGTTTAGGCTGACCAAGACTCCCAAATCAAAATATATAACATTTCAAATAATTATACGGACCTGGAATTGTGATGAAGCACCCACAACTACGACATATGATCCTAATATGAATGTAATTTCTCTAAAGCCAAATGTGCTCACAAGCTATCTAGAGGATGTTTCATATAACATCAGAACTCTCCAATATATAGAAGAATATGTGTGAAATTCAATAAGTTATTATATTAAATTTTATTAATATGTGTGGAATTTAAGAAGTCACTACATTAAATTTTATAGAAAAAAATGTAATTAGTCATAATTATATCATTCAGTGTACCGATATGCTAAAGGTCAAAATTGATAATTTATAATATTAATTTTTTAAGAATTAATTTAATTAAATAAAATTTATGGTTCGTTGTAAGATTTACAAAACCCTAAATAAAATAACCTAATTATTTTTTTCGAGGTTTTACAATCTCCCCAGCTTGGGAATTTTCGTCCTCGAAAATATAATAGAGTCATGAGTAGAATTTTTTTGTTATTATTATTATTTTTTTTATTTTTTATTTATTTTTAAGCATTGCCACTCATATGCATAACTAAAGTGGGTACACTGTCCCAGACACTGTTATCCATATCGCACAGGTTTCCCATACCACGCATACTACTTAGATAACACCTCTCATTGTAAAAGCGTCCCATATACGCTCATTGGCTTAAGCGTCACGTGCACCTAGCATGACACATAAGTGGCACACCCATAATTATTTACCATCTAAAATAATGAAAATTAATTCTATAAAAGAATCACCAATTCGTAAATAAAAGAAATTTTACCCTTAGGACAGTGAACTCTTAGACTTTCAACAAGGTAATGATTGATTTGCATGGTTACATGGGAAACATAGCTCTAATACCACCTGTAACAACCCGCCTTTTCCGAGCCACGAGCCAAGTGTTACTATATGAAACTAAATGTTTTATAAATTAATTTTATATTAATTTTCAAGATTTTTAATAAATCCACAATAATAAATTTAATATATAAATGCTCGGAATAATCTAAGTGTAAAACCCACGATTCGAGTTAGGGTTTTATATTCAGAACCGGTCGGTTCGACCGTTATTTTTCGAGTTGAGTCAGTTTCAGGACACGTGTACCGAGCTGACGCCGGTCGCGTGTATGAGCTATGAGGGTCATGCATACCCAAATATATGATGATAACGTCATGAACACAGCATAACAGAATGAGTGATCGGAATATGTGAAAGTATGCCAGTCATTTTTTTTATTTTTATATATAGTGGATCGTAGAATTAGTTTTAGGCCGTTTACCGCGTTAGGACGCGTTACGGGCAGTTTGGGTGGGTTGTTAGTCATAGAGCATATCATTATAATGTTGTGGTGTTTGTTTGATTTTAAGGGATTTTTCCCGATTTTTTTATGAATTTTTTAGGATTTAATACAACTTAGTTATTATACTTGACTCGAGCCGGAGACGAGTCAAGTTTTATTTATGAAATTGCCACCCCAGTTATTTCTCCCCTCCCGACATCTTCTTCCCAAACCCTTGCCCCGATGCCGCCCCGTGCAGCGTCGCTGCCGCCGCTGTCGAAGCTGCCCGGTCACCGATCGACGCTGCCTAGCCCCGCCCAGGCGTTGTCGTGCTGCCCCGACCAGCCCCGGCCACTGCCAGGCTGCCGCGACGCCGGAATAGCCTCGCCTAGCGCCGCGGCTACATTTCAGTCATGTCGCCGATTCCGCCGCCGGCGACCATCGCCGCCACGATCAGGTGGTCGCCTCAGCACCATCAACCGCCCAGTGATCTTCCCCGACCAGAACGGAGGCCAGCGCCTCCCATCCCGGCCGGATCTCCACACCACCACGGCCAGCCTTTGTTTTAGCCATTTTCCGGCGAACCACCGCCTCGGCCGACCATGTCGACATCGTGGATTTGTCGGGCTCGCCGAGCCGGTTCCAATGGTACCCTATATGACCCCTATCCAGCTAGTAGATGTCGCTGGCAATTGTTGCTGGAAAACCGCCGGAATGGTGCCGGAAAACCACTGAAGCCGCCGGAAAACCGCCAAAACCCGCCAGAAAATCGGATTCGCTAGAATTCGCCGGATCTTCCGAAGAGTTCATCCAGTCGATCCCGATCGAATGTCGGACTCCAATGAGCGCCGAATTCAAGCTCCGAGACGTGCGACGAAACCCTAGCCGTCGCCAATTGTCGACGACGTGAGGTATAATTACCTCCTAATTTATAATTTAAACTTGATGATTGTTAGCACAGCATGCTAGGGTTAGTTTATTGATGTGATTAATGATTAATGATGGATGAAACGATGAGTTGCATGATGAGATTAAGTGTGAATGAAGAGTAAGTGATCTAATGAGGTAGATCGAGTCGGAACATGATAAGTGACCACGATGTAACTTAGAAAAGTACAATAAAATTGGTATGAATAGGATGAGTTAGAATTACTTTCATATTTATGATTATTTTACTGTTGATGGATGTGGTTTGATTATGTGAGTGTGTTGATTATATGACGAGTTTGATGCATCATTTAGTTAGCGGGCGTTAGTATTTAGTTTTGATGTGTAGGTACAAAGTAGGAGCTCGCCGCCTAGGCGCGATGACACGTTTGGAGCTTCTACCAGGTCCGAGAACGGCACAGTACCAGCAACAGATTAGTAAATTCGGGATGCTACCGGGTCTACAGCACAGCGGCTCCTTAGTAGTGCCCTTCAGAGTGTTCACGTGGAGTATATGATGTTTTCTTTCATATGAGAGTTTGCTCTCATAGCCAGCTTGTTATAGTTATTTTATTTTCCGGACCAGTAACACTTGTTACTGACCTATTTTTATACTATATGTAGGTAATAATCACGAGTTGGAGGAGCCAGCTTGGATGAAGGAGCATTGTTGTCGCTTGCACACTTGTCAGTCGATAGAGTGGTTAATACTTTATTTATGATGCTATTATATTGTGAATGATGTGAAATGCTAAGACATAATAGGATATGATTAAATAAAATGATATGATGTTATGACATGATGACAAGAGGTGAGATGTGATCAGAGTGCGCAGTAGAAGTGTGGCCCAAGTTCTATAACGAATATACAGTATATTAGATTTTGTGAATGAAATTGTTGATATATGCATATATATTGGTATATATTATTTGGACAGTGTGGACCCTAATTGCACTTTTAGGGAGACACTGTCTGTTTTATTTTAGAATTTTTATTGAGTTTAATTGTACTTGTATTGGTGTGTGCTTAAATTACATGTCATTCATGTAGTACCATGTTAGAGTTTGTGCATTCATTAATGCATTGCAAGTTGTATCTTCATCTTAAGACGCCGAGATTGGATCCGCATGAGTTAGGTTCGGGTTAGCTGACCTAACCGGGGCCTGTAACATGCTGGTTCGGTTCACGAGCGTGAACCGGATTTGGGGTGTTACACTAAGTCCCATGAACCGAACCAAAATCTCACTGCCATACAAACAATCTCGAGAAAAGAATAGTCCACTAATAGAGTCCTCCAGCTGTCCCGACTCTATCCATCCTTCCATACTCATACCTGCGGAGGCAATTCTACATTAGTGATAAAAATACTAAGTCGTATAATTACAAGAAACAATTAATATATTCCCCACAACATCTGAATTACGTCTTTTAGTGATTATGAGCCTATGCTGAGCTCTTAATATGTTGGGAGGGTGGCCGCCCATCTAGCTACAATCTCATATATACGCACACACGCTACGTGGCCCTCGGCCTGTAGTTACCAATATTTATCATTGACTCACCCTCTCGGTATCACAGATGCATAATGAGCCATCTTGCGCCACTGCGCCTTGTCACCCCTTTCGGTATGGGGGCAGGTATTTAATCTTTCAGGGGGTGCTGCCCTGTATCGGACTAAGTCAAATCATTGACCCCGATTGCGCTTGACGCATGGTGGTCGAATATGAACTCAAGTCGACCAAGACTCCCACATAGTAATTTTTTTTAAGGGTGCTGCCATGTGTCGGATTGAGCCAATTCTTTGACCCTGGTTGCGCTCGGCGCATGGTGGTCAAATCTGGGCTTAAGCTAACCTAGACTCCCAAATCAAAATATATAATATTTCAAGTAATTATACGGACCTGGAATTATGATGAAGCACCCGCAACTACGACATATGATCCTAATATGAATGTAATTTTTCTAAAGCCAAATGTGCTCACAAACTATCTAGAGGATGTTTCATATAACATCAGAACTCTCCTTTATATAGAAGAATATATGTAGAATTCAATAAGTTATTATATTAAATTTTATTAATATGTGTGGAATTTAAGAAGTCACTACATTAAATTTTATAGAAAAGAGCGTAATCAGTCATAATTATATCATTCAGTGTACTGATATACTAAATGTCATAATTGATAATTTATAATATTAATTTTTTAAGAATTAATTTAATTAAATAAAATTTATGGTTCGTTGTAAGATTTGCAAAACCCTAAATAAAATAACCTAATTATTTTTTTCGGGGTTTTATAGTATTTGTGCTTGCAAATGATGTCCTAATTTGTTTTTCCTCCAAATAATGGTCACAAGGACTAATTGTGATGTCTTTGACCTTGAGAAGGAGATTTAGCTTCTTCAATGTCTTTAATCCCTTGTCGCTCATGTATCCCAATTTATGGTGCCATAAATCAATAGTGGAATCAAGTAAGAAGATATTAACCTCACCTCGAACTAGACTCGAATCAGTCTTATACAAACTGCTATACTTCTTCCCTTTAGCAACAACAAGAAAGTCTTTCACAAGTTTACACACACCTTGTACAAATTGTGAACCAAGTCCTTCATCATGAAGCACTCTCGTTGACAACAAATTTATCCTCAAATCTAGACTATGTCTAAAATTTTTAAGCACCAATTTATAACACGTGTTTGTTACTATATACACATCTCCAAGTTCCACAGTTTTGGAAGTATCATTATTTCTTATCTTCACTATACCCAAATCTGAAGGTTCATAGGTAATAAAGAAATTTCTCCTTGGAGTTATATGGAATAATACTCTTAAGTCAACTACCCAACTAGTATCACAATCAGTCATCAAATAATCATTCTCGCAATTAGAAAGAATAACCAAGTCATCATGTATAACATTAATATACTTATCTCCTTGATCCTTGTTGTCCTTATTTTTCAAGCTTTTCTTGAGCTTCCAACAATCCTTTTTGATACGACTTATCTTGTCATAATAATAACACTTCAAGTTCTTCTTGGATTTAGACCTTCATCGACTCTTGTCCTTTTTGTCTTTATCCCTATTTCTTAAGCTACCTCTTGTTTCTTCTAACACTAATGCATGAGACCCTGAAATTGGTAGAGTTTTTCTTCTCACCTTCTCGTTAAATAAACTGCTTGTTACTATGTTTATTGTGAGTTTTCCATCCAGAACAGCATTGCTCAAAGAGATCACTAATGTATTGAGGAGTAGGATAGCTTGTCATTCCTCATCTAAAGTCATCTTCATCCTGGCAAGATAAGTAATAATACTCTTTATCTCATTGAGATGCTCACTTATATCACTTCCATCCTTATACCTCAAGTTCATTAATTTCCTTATCAAGAGGGTCTTGTTGCTAGTAGTATTCCTCTTATAACCTTCTTAAAGTTTATCTCATATAGCTTTTGAGGGTGTCAATTTAGAAACATGATGATACACGACTTCATCTACTCATTGTCTCAAACAAGTCATAACCTTCTTATCTAATTTATTCCAATCTTTATCAGTTACCTCTACCGGTTTCTAACTAGTAATAGGTTTATACAAATCCTTAGAATATTGATAATCAATCATTTTTCCTTTCCAATAGTCCCAATTACTCGTCTACTTAAGAAATATCATCTTAACATGCTTCTCATCAATCATCTTATTGAAATATAAATCACAAATAAACCAACTAGGTTCTTAGAAATTTTGTCAAACACCTAAAGGGCAGAAAATATACACAACTCAAAATTAACTACAACCGAGCAAACGAGATCCAATACCATTGTTGAGATTAACCAAATACCTAAATCCTCATTTCAATACATAATGCATGAGAAATACTAATTAAAATAGACACACCAATTTTACGTGAAAAGAAATACCAACTAATATGAACAATACCAATTTTACGTGGACAACCCTAAATTTATGGGAAAAACCACAGGCAGATGGCCTGATCAAATTCACCATATCACAACTTGATACAGAAAATATTTACGTAAGAACAAACTCCTTCAAAACCAATTTATTTCAATTTCTACACAATTGATATTAAAATAAAGAGAATAAAGGAAAAATGTCACTAATTATGAACTTGGTGAAGCTATCAATAACAGTTGTAAGTGAATCTCAACAAAACATTCATTTTTTTTCAATCCACACAATTTTCCCATTTTCCCCTCATCGCCCTTTTTCTCCACACTGAAAAAGAAAATCGTCTGTTTTTGCTTTTTTAACTCTCTCACAATGTGAAATGCGTTTTCTAAAAACAACTTTAATTTTTACTCAATATAGGGTTGCCTTTTGTGTATTTATGGGGGAGGGGCAACCCAACAATCTGGTGGATGTCTATTGATTGATAGGCACGTTATATGGCTTGCTTCATCTGTTGATTATTATGGACTTAATTTGAAGTGGAGTTTCTAGCCTACTGGCGTTCTCTCCACTTAATTTTTGGCCATAATGCTTTAGCTAGAGGGGAATTGTGTTGCGTGTTATTTCCTGTTTGTTCAGCGGGCTACTCCCGACCCGTGATTTGATTTTGTTTGATGAATATGTGGAAGATGGGGGAGCTTAAGAAACTAGTTGAAGAGGGAAAGATTAAATATATTGGACTGTCTGAGGCTTCTGCTTCAACAATCAGGAGGGCACATACTGTTCATCCTATTACCACAGTACAATTGGAGTGGTCTTTGTGGACGAGGGATGTAGAGAAAGACATTATTCCTACTTGTAGGTTAGCAAATCAACTATTCAATTCATGTCCTAATTATTTCATCGGCTGCTATAACATCAATATCTGATCCATGAACGCCAGGGCGCTTGGCATTGGAATTGTTCCGTATAGCCCTCTTGGTAGGGGTTTCTTATCATCTGGACCTAAAATGCTTGAGAATCTGGAACCAAATGATTATCGTAAGGTATTTTTTAAGCCAAGATTTATGATGTACTCAAACAGATACTATTTGTCACTGTTCTTGTCATTAGTTTAAAACTTAGAACTATTATTTTGTGTTCGTGGGAAAAAGTTTAAAACTATTAAAGCTTTATAACTATTAGTTTAAAACTTAGAACTTTATAACTTTTGCATACAAGAACTTCCCTTTAGCATGATAGTTTAAAACTTAGATCTATGCTAAAGGGAAGTTCTTGTATTCTGCAAGTGAGAGACACTAGACACTTATACGCGACCTAGAAAAAAGTTAAAATGATGATTCTTTGCAGCATATATGATTGATTTTCAATCAAGAAGCTCAAAGATGATGATTGATTCGTATAATCAATATTTTGCAGCATTTCCCTCGATTTCAAGCGGAAAATTTGGAGCAGAATGCTTTCATTTATGAGCGGGTGGGTGAGATGACTGCAAGAAAAAGTTGCACACCAAGGGCCAGATGTGTGCTCCATACCAGGGACAACAAAGATTGAGAACTTGAACCAGAACATTGGAGCTCTATCTGTGAAGCTCACGCCAGAAGAGATGGCGGAGCTGGAGTCATATGCCTTCGCAAGTGCTGTTAAGGGTGAATGGCAACGAGCTGGCGTGGTGGTTGCCACTTGCAGGAACTCAGAGACTCCACCTCTGTCTTCATGGAACGAACAATGAAAACGTTGCATTCCCTCCTCCACCCCCTTCCCCGTTCGCGGTCTTGCAAGTTCTGAGTTTTATGGGGCTGTTGTTGATATTAAATTATTAGAAAAAGGTTTGGATTCAGATAATTGTTTTTAATGACTTGCAATAGCGAGGCACTCTATGTATGAATAAAATGATGAGCATTTGTGTTATGTCATTTTTATACCATGTCTTGATTTAAATTATGCAGTGATCTTCAATATCATTTTTATTTTTATTCCATGTCCATAATGTGATGCCAATGCATACCAAGTCCATGTCCGTGTGGTTACCCACATACAAAAAATTTCTCTTTTTTCTTATTTTTGAAATAAAAAAGAGACAAATTAATTGTACAAGGGAACCATTTAAAATAATTGTGACCATTTTATACTCTTATTTAAGATATAATGATACTTAATTTAGACACAACTTATTTATATTATATTATTCTATATATTAAAAATGTATTTTTAATATATTTATTTATTTTTAAATTTTCATATCAAACGTACTTACCAAGCAAATAAGTTTAGCGGATGCACCCAAACAGAAAGAGAAAGAGTATCTATTCATGCGTTTAGGATGTAGTATACATTGTAGGAATGCCTTGATGTCATTGCGCTCGTCACTAACTCAGACCTTGTCATGTCATCCATTCATCGGGAAACAATTGTTCTATGATCTGATCCCTTGCAGTGACCAAGATGCCCCATGTTCGTCATCTAACAGCCACCAGCTGGCTTCGTCTCTTCTGCTCTTTCTATATGTAATACTATATATGCCTTCCATGTTCTCTGCACTACTACTAACGCATCCCCTTCACCTGCTGCTTGACCTCTGCTTTTACGGTGAGCATCCATGGCGGCTGCAGTTGGTAGGATGAAGCTAGGCTCGCAGGGGATGGAGGTGTCCGCCCAAGGCCTTGGCTGCATGGGCATGTCCGCCTTCTATGGCCCCCCCAAGCCGGAGCCCGACATGATCCACCTGATTCACCATGCAGTCAACTCCGGCGTCACCTTCCTCGACACGTCTGACATCTACGGTCCCTTCACTAACGAGCTCCTCCTAGCCAAGGTCTTTGTTCCTTTTTTTAATCTCCCATTTCGTAATTGGTTGTTTGAAAATATTTGTATCTTTAATTTTCGGTGATCTATTCTCAATTTGATGTCTGGGTTTTTGTAGGCCTTGAAGGGGATAAGGGAGAAGGTGCAGCTGGCGACCAAATTTGGGGTCAGAGTTGCGGATGGGAAGAGCGAGATAATAGGTGATCCTGCTCATGTGAGGGCCTCCTGTGAGGCCAGCCTTAGGAGGTTGGAAGTGGACTGCATGGATCTGTACTACCAGCACCGGATTGACACCAAGATCCCAATCGAAATCACCGTATCTTCAAAACTATCTTTGTTGAATCTTAGCTGTTTAGGATTTAACTGGGATGGATTGGGGGTTTTAGGGTTGTGGGTGGACTGGTGGTTGCCAATTAATTAGTAGGTACATCACGTGGCTTGGTTCATGATCTGCTGACTATCATGGGCATAATTTGAAGGGAAATTTCTAGCCGATTAATGTTCTCTCTACTTATTTTTTGGCCATAATGCTTTAGCTAGAAGGGAATTGTGTTGCGTGTTATTTCCTGATTGTTTAGCGGGCTACTCCCGACCTGTGATTTTATTTTGTTTGATGAATATGTGGAAGATGGGGGAGCTTAAGAAACTAGTTGAAGAGGGAAAGATTAAATATATTGGACTGTCTGAGGCTTCTGCTTCAACAATCAGGAGGGCGCATGCCGTTCATCCTATTACTGCTGTACAATTGGAGTGGTCTTTGTGGACAAGGGATGTAGAGGAAGACATTGTTCCTACTTGTAGGTGAGCAAACCAACTATTTAATTCATATCCTAAACATTGGCTAACATCAGTGACTAACGTCAATGTCTAATCCATGGACTCTAGGGAGCTTGGCATTGGAATTGTTCCATATAGCCCTCTTGGAAGGGGTTTCTTATCATCTGGACCTAAAATGGTTGAGAATCTTGATCCAAGTGATTTTCGCAAGGTATTTTTTAAGCCAAGCCTTATGATGTACTCAAACAGATACTATTTTTCACTGTTCTTGTCATTAGTTTAAAACTTAGAACTATTATTTTGTGTAGTTGATAACTTTTGCATCTGGTAACAAAATGCACACAAAAAAAACGAACTGGGCTTTGTATGAAATTCCATTTTTTATGCTAGAGAGAAGTTCTTGTATTCTGCAAATGAGAGTCACTAAATACTTATACGACTTTAGCAAAGAAGTTTAAAATATAGCCCGGGTTGCACGAATCGGCCGATTCCGTGCAGAATCGGCCGATTTAAATTGGATCGGTGTCGCGCAGATCCCCTCGAATCGGGCCAGGAATCGAGCGATTTCGCCCGATTCTTACCGAGTTAACTCAGAATCGGAATCGGAATCGGTCGATTTAAATCGGAATCGGTTTTGGTAAATTATTAAAATACTTTAGGTATAATTTTTATTAAATTATTTAAGTATGGGTAAAATGATAATTTTGATTTTAAAAACCGTCACCGCCGCGCTTCCGCCGTCCGATCTCAGTTCGCCCGACCTTCCGACCACGGCAGGCGAGGGCGGGCGGGCGAGGGCGGATCTGGGGGAGGGGGCGGGCGTGACGGGCGCAGGGCGAGGCTGGAGGGGCTGGCAGGGGAGGCGGGGCGAGGCGGGCAAGGGCTGGGCGGGCGGGGCGGGTCTGGGGGAAGGGGGCGGGGCGCGGCGGTCGCAGGCCGGGGAGGTGCGGCGGCGGGAAGGAGGGCGGTGCCACTCAGTGGCATTCTCGTAATTACCTAGTGGCTGATACTGAATTGATACCTATCATTTTGAAAGAATTCCATGACGGTACACATGAGGGAGTCCTTAAAACTGTCAAACGACTAAGAGCTGTATTCTATTGGCCAAGGTTGTATCCAGATGTGGTCACCTTTATAAAAAATTGTGATATATGTCAAAGATTCAAGTATTCTACCATGCTCCCTTCTGGATTGTTGGAACCGCTGCCTATACCTCAACAGATTTGGACTGCCATTTCAATGGACTTTATTACGAAACTTCCACGGAGTTTGGGGAAAGATTCAATATTGGTAGTTGTTGACAGGTTGTCCAAATATAGTCATTTTTTGGCTATTTCACATCCATTTACAGCAGCTACAATTGCTCAACTTTTCTTTGATAACATCTTTAAGTTACATGGGATGCCTACATCGATTGTTTGTGACAGAGATAGCACCTTCACAAGTGCCTTTTGGAATGAATTGTTTCGACTTCAGGGAGTGGCTTTCAATTATAGTTCAGCCTACCATCCTCAAACTGATGGCCAAACTGAAGTTATCAATCGTGTCTTGGAACAATATTTGAGGTGTTTCACAAATGAGAAGTACAATTCATGGGCAAGATGGTTATCGTGGGCAGAGTTTTGCTACAATACAGGTTATCAGTCGGCTATTAGGATGACACCTTTTGAAGCAGTTTACAACATGCCTCCACCCACACTTTTATCTTATGTCCCAGGCACTGCTAAGCTGCATGAGGTGGATGCCACTTTGCGCACAAGGGATCAGTTGCTGTTTGAGCTGAGGGAGAACTTACAAAATGCACAATTAAGAATGAAGCATCACCATGATTTGCGGAGACGAGATGAAGAATTTCAGATTGGGCAGAAAGTTTATTTGAAGCTACAACCTTATCGGCAAAATTCAGCACGCTCTACACGCATTACCAAATTGGCAGCCAAATACTATGGCCCTTTTACTGTTATTGAGAAAGTTGGGAAGGTTTCGTATCGACTACAGCTTCCAAGTGATAGCCAAATTCATAATGTGTTTCATATTTCTCAATTGAAAGCAGCCGTGGTTGCAGATGTTAGGGTTCATGCTGAATTGCCATCAACCTTGTCTTCCACAAATGAATTGGCTTAAGTTTTTGCTTGAGATCTTCATCATGGTAATTGGTGAGTGTGTCTTGTTTTGTGTTTTTGTTTCCAACCTTGGGGACAAGGTTTTCTTTTAGGGAGGGGGTATTGATACAAATAAAGTAGTGGAGTTAATTAGGATTAGGTGGGAAAGGGGTAAAATAGTAACTTCGGGGTAAGGTTTGAAATATAAAACTGGAGTCACATGCCTTCGCAAGTGCAGTTAAGGGTGAATGGTACCCAGCTGGCATGGTGGTAGCTAGTTGGAGGAACTCAGAGACTCCACCACTGTGAAGGAACAATGAAAACCATGCATTCTCCCCTCTGTTCGCGGTTTGGCATGTTCTGAGTTCCATGGGGGTGTTGTAGATATTAAATTATAAGAAAAAGGTTCGGATTCTGATAAGATCACTGTCATGCTGTGGAACGGTATCAAGCATATGTAGTTACTCGTCTGCCTGAGTTGAAATAACTCGCAATAGCGAGGCACTCTACATATGAATAAAATGACGAGCATTTTGGTAATGCCATTTTTATACAATATCTTGATTTAAATTGATCTTCAATACTTTTTTTATACCATGTCAATGTGATGCCAAATTTGTTGAGGTTGAAGTTTGAAATTAGAAGTATTGATGATTAAGGTCGTTAATTGAGCGAGCAAGCTCGTGACCATTTGACGTTTGCCTCTGACTCGGCTCAACTCGATTTCTGACTCGATAAAATAATATAATAATATATATAATATCACTTGTCTGTTCAAAATATATTTAAAATCATAAATAAATGTTATTATTAATTACGTATTAAATAATTATGGTGATGGGGTGTTTTATTTTTTTTATTAAATTTGGGTCGTCTTTCTAATCGAATGATGCAGATTAAAATTTTAGACAGAAATATTATTTGGCCCTTACTAAGATTTTATATATATATATATATATATACCAATAAGTTTAATTGTAACTATTTATATTTATTTATAAAATTTAGGCTAGTCACTAATACAACCCATTTTTTAAAATTTATCAATGTCACGACTTATATTTATTGCGAACATGAAACTATTCTCTCATGTTTACCTACACTTAGCAAAATAATTAAATACTTAATAAGTGGGTCTTTTAGGGCCTAAATAAACTTTTTTACATTTAAAAAGCAGTTGAGCGTTTAGCAAATGAGTCTTTTAATTTTTTTTAATGAGTGGGTCTTTTATATTTTTTTAAACACACAATGAATGTGTCAACCCATGATCCCGAAACAATAATAAATTTTAAACTTTATAAAAAAAATGATTAACTAGTCACTAAAATAGCTCACTTCTTAACTATTTATGGAGATTACAACTAACGTGTACGTGTATTATAGACGTGCAACAAACTATTCTGGACATCCAAGTCGATACTTTTACAATCTGCCTCTTCCATGCCCGCTCTCCTCCGATCGGAACGACTCCAGTGAGGACAATTCGGTCGTCTCAACGGCCACGTCGATTCTCTCCGGACTCTGGCACCGGAGACGATGGAACCACCTCCGCGCCGCCCACCCAGCCGCCCAGGCCGCCGGCATCGTCCTCCGCCTCCGCAACAACCCCCGCCTCGCCCTCCGCTTCTTCCTCTGGTCGGAGCACCACCACCCCTGCCGCCGCGACGCCCTCTCCTACTCCGCCGCCATTCACACCGTCGCCCCTGTCCGCCTCCTCTCGTCGCCGCCGGATGCTCTCTTACCGAGCCTCGTCCGGATGTACACTACCGGCGACTCGCTGCAGTTCGTCTTCGGCCTGCTCGTCCGAGCTTGCTTGCAGTCGGGGAAGGTCGCCGCCGCTGTCGGAACTCCCCGGCGATGCCCACGGCCGATCTGCTCGTCAAGACCGTCTGCTGTGTGAAAGGGACGGATGCTGGGATGGCCATTTTCGGGGACATATTCGGAGAAGATTGTGAAAGATTGAAGCTTTCGCCTCCGAATGTCCACATCTTTAATAGCTTGCTCCTACCCTGCTACCGAGGGGAGATGTTGGCCAAATTGTGTGCCATTAAAGAAAACTATCAACACCAAGCATGAGAAAGCTCACCATGGGACATGATTTTTAGATCCTTCTTGCTAGTGCTCACTTAATCCCAAGTCAAGTTGATGTAAACAGATATTTAGCGATCAGAAATTTCCCGAAGCCCCCAAAAGTGTCTGGTTTGGTGGAAATCTAGGCAAAGCCAAATGGAGAAGCTAAGGGAGAAGAGACAGCCGTGCTTCTTCTCCATGGAGCGAGCAGGTGCAGCCTGTAAAAGTGGTGCCGGAAAAGGAGGAGGTTCCAGCCATGGTCTCCAGTTCGGGCCATGGCCGGTGATCCCATTTACAGAGGCTACCTTCTCTCTGTTCATGGATTGTTTCAGTCCTTGGCTCATGGCTTGATTTATTTATTTTGATTATTACCTAAGGAACGACTGATCTTCCAGGATTGTAGAACTATGTGATGTTGCTTACTTAATCTCCTATCCTTGTTCAATTCTTGTGATTGTAAGTGCATCCTGTATAAAAATTTGTTTTCAATTAAAAAATCATTAAATGGCAAAGGAACTTTAAATAGATTTTACGTAGATAATATGAAAATTTTAAATGACCAAATATTAAAAGTATTATGAATATATTATATTTTTTAAAAAATAATATATACTCGTTGTATTTTTTATTAAAATTAATTACAATTATCATTAAATTGATATCCTGTATGATTTCCCATCTATAAAAAATTGAAAAAAAATCTCTTTTTTTTATCTATTGATATAAATAAATTTTATTGGTATTTTTGTTATTAAATAAAAAATGATGAAATTTGTTCATGATTAATATACAAGTTTTAAAAGTGGATATATGTGATATAATGTTCTAAACTTGAGTATTTTTTAAAGAAAAGTCTCCAATTTAGCTATTTACCATATTCTTCCTTAAGTTTTTTTGTAAAGAAGGTAAAAGGAGAAATGAGGTGGGTTGGTGTTGGGGAAAGATTTTTACTTTGTTACCCAGTACGTGGTGTTGGGTGGGGCATGGTTGCAAAAATCAGAATTGGAATCGGAATCGGTTTTCGAGGAAGTTGGAATCGGAATCAGAATTGGAATTTGTTTAAATCGAAAGGAATCGGTCAAGTTGAATTGGCGTGAATCGGCCCTATACAAAAATTTCAACTTAGTCAAAATTAGTATGTTATTTGTATAGAATATGTCATTCTGATGTAATTTTTAGGTTATTAATGTATATTATATTTTATGATATTTTTTCATATTTTTTGGATTTTTTAAATAATTATTTAGAGTTGGATATTATTTTTAACTTGAATCGGAGTCGAGCCAACTTTTAATTAAGAAAATGCCATTGATGTAATTTTTCATCCCCCATCTCCCCTTGCTACCGCCCTGTACCCTCCCCCGATCACCGCTGTTGCCCTGTCGCCACCCTCGCCTCCCTGTTGCTGCGTGCCCCCCTGTCCCGACCCCATCACCCCCCCCTCCTCGCCTCCCGCCCCGCCACCCCGAAGCCGCCCTTACAGCCTTGTCGCCCTGACGTCCCCCCTCGCTCCCCGCCCAGCCCGCAGCCCTCGCCCAGTCCCCTGTCGCCCAGTCGCCTCCCTCGCCGCTCGCCCTCGCCGCCCCGTCCCCCACTGTTGTTGCTACCTAGTCCCCCCCGCCCCCTTCCTAGTTGCCCATCGCTGCCCTTGTCGTCTCCCTATTGCCGGCTGGAATCGACCGATTCCGAAATCGGCTCGAATCGGCCGATTCGCAGACCGATTCGAGCCTAGCCAATTTAGAGGGTTTTTTAAATTGGGTCGCCGCCGATCCAATTTATGCATCACTAGGGTGGGGTGGAGTGTGGTGGGGAAAAATTTTGTGGTGAAATATGTAGAGTATGACCAATAAGGTAGTTACTTTAGTGTGTTTTTTATTAGTCTTTTTAAAGTTTTTTTATTAACTTAATTAATTTATAAGTAAAAATTATATAATACATAGATATATTTTATTCAATCTAAAAAGATGGCACTAATGAGTCACATTGTGCAATTGATGGCAAATAATGTCTAATTTAAATGTCATTAATAAATTTAATTTTGTTATTTTTAAAAGTTGGGCACAAATAACATAAATTAATTATTTGTCAAATTTGCATGTCATATAACTCAATAAAGAAGTTTTTGATTAATAATCATAGAACCTAAATGCCTGATTATTTTGTATAAAGACATGTCATTGATGGGCCACATTATGTCATTTATAAGAAGTAATGTGTACTTAAAATGTTATTAGTGAGTTAACTAGTTGGGATTTTTCAAACTTGCACATAAAAATTATACCGTAATTATTTATTAAGTTTGTGCGTTACATATACATATATAATATATAAAGAGATCCGGCCACGATTAAGTTATTTGGCCATGAAATCGAGGCTAATGACTACTACATAAATTTTATGATCAGGTTTAAAAAATTACAACATGTGAATTTACTAATGATATTTTAATTATATACTATTTATCATCAATGACATATTATGGCTCATTAATGACATCTCTTTAGATAGAAAATCCAACCATGGTCAAATTCCATGCCTATGAATCAAGAAACCTATTTATTTAGTT
Organism: Piper betle; assembly: GCA_033002965.1. NCBI lineage: Eukaryota > Viridiplantae > Streptophyta > Magnoliopsida > Piperales > Piperaceae > Piper > Piper betle. The sequence goes on from JAURVB010000419.1 coordinate 80,485, forward strand.
ATATAATATACAAACTTTATAAATAAATAATTTATATTTTTCGGCCCAAATTTTCAAAATAACAAAAGCAAATTTATAATGGCATCTTACTTACACTGTACTTGTCGTCAACGAGACAATCTAGCCCATCGTGACATCTATTTAGTAGAATAAATTAACTATATCTACGTATTATAGAGTTTTTATTTATAAATTAATTAATTAATTAATTAAAAAATAATATAAAAAATCATATTAAAAAATACTGAAATTATAGCTGACGTAAAATTTTTTTAATTTTTTTAAAAATAATAAATCTAAGTCACCTGTATAATTAGACGACCAAATCAGAATTTGCGAACAAATTTTTTCCATCCCCGGACTCTTACTCTTTCCCCAAATATATATACCTTCCCGTGTTCTCTCCGCGTCTACTAACTCATCCCCTTCACCTGCTGCTTTACCCGTGCTTTTGCAGTGAGCATCCATGGCGGCTGAAGTTGGTAGGATGAAGCTAGGCTCGCAGGGGATGGAGGTGTCCGCCCAAGGCCTTGGCTGCATGGGCATGTCTGCCTTCTACGGCTCGCCCAAGCCAGAGCCTGACATGATCCACCTGATCCACCATTCAGTCAACTCCGGCGTCACCTTCCTCGACACTTCTGACATCTACGGTCCCTTCACTAACGAGCTCCTCCTAGCCAAGGTCTTTGTTCCTTTTTTTTAAAAAAATTCGCCCGTTGATTTCTATCTTTATTTTCCGAGGATCTCTTCTTAATGTTTGGGGCTTTGTAGGCGTTGAAGGGGATAAGGGAGAAGGTGCAGCTGGCGACCAAGTTTGGGATAAGCTTTGCGGATGGGAAGAGGGAGATAAGAGGTGATCCTGCTTATGTGAGGGCCTCCTGTGAAGCCAGCCTTAAGAGGTTGGAAGTGGAATGCATCGATTTGTACTACCAGCACCGGATTGACACCAGGGTCCCAATCGAGATTACGGTATCTTCTTCAAAATTATCTTTGTTGCACCTGTAGCTGTCTCTTTTATGCTCGCTTTAAAATTTACTGTCAATTAGGATTCATCTAAGATGGATTGGGGGATTTTGGGGATCTAGGTAGACTGGTGGATGTCAATTGATTGATAGGCACATTATATGGCTTGCTTCATGATCTGTTGATTATCATGGACTTAATTTGAAGTGGAGTTTCTAGCATACTGGCGTTCTCTCCACTTAATTTTTGGCCATAATGCTTTAGCTAGAGGAGAATTGTGTTGCGTGTTATTTCCTGATTGTTTAGCGGGCTAATTCCGAGCGGTGATTTGATTTTGTTTGATGAATATGTGGAAGATTGGGGAGCTTAAGAAACTAGTTGAAGAGGGAAAGATTAGATATATTGGACTGTCTGAGGCTTCTGCTTCAACAATCAGGAGGGCGCATGCTGTTCATCCTATTACCGCAGTACAATTGGAGTGGTCTTTGTGGACAAGGGATGTAGAGGAAGACATTGTTCCTACTTGTAGGTGAGCAAATCAACTATTCAATTCATATCCTAATTATTTCATTGGCTGCTATATACATAACTAACATCCGTACCTGATCCATGAACGCCAGGGAGCTTGGCATTGGAATTGTTCCGTATAGCCCTCTTGGAAGGGGTTTCTTATCATCTGGACCTAAAATGGTTGAGAATCTGGAACCAAATGATTTTCGTAAGGTATTTTTTGAGCCAAGCTTTATGATGTACTCAAACAGATACTATTTGTCACTATTCTTGTCATTAGTTTAAAAATTAGAACTATTATTTTGTGTAGTTGATCACTTTTGCATCTGGTAACAAAAATGCACACAAAAATAAAACGAACTGGGCTTTGTATGAAGTGCCATTTCTATGCTAGAGAAAAGTTCTTGTATTCTGCAAATGAGAGTCACTTGATACTTATACGACTTCAGCAAAGAAGTTAAAAACACAGAAGCATATGATGATTGATTTTTAATCAAGAAGCTCAACAATGATGATTGATTCGTATAATCAATATTTTGCAGCATTTCCCTCGATTTCAAGCTGAAAATTTGGAGCAAAATGCTTTCATTTATGAGCGGGTGAGTGAGATGGCTGCAAGAAAAAGTTGCACTCCCTCACAGCTTGCTTTGGCATGGGTTCACCACCAGGGGCCAGATGTGTGCCCCATTCCAGGAACAACAAAGATTGAGAACTTGAACCAGAACATTGGAGCACTATCTGTGAAGCTCACGCCAGAAGAGATGGCGGAGCTGGAGTCATATGCAAGTACTGTGAAGGGTGGAAGGCACCCAAGTGGCATAGTTGCTACGTGGAGGAACTCAGAAACTCCACCACTATCTTCATGGAAGGGACAATGAAAACCCTGCAAGTGTTCCCCATAGTTCACAGTTTTGCTTGTTCTGAGTTCCATGGGGCCGTTGTAGACATGAAATTATAAGCAAAAGGTTGGGATTTCGATAAAATAATTTGTTATGCTACGAAACAGTAACAAGCATATGCATACTTTCTATTTGCCTGAGTTGAAGTTGATAACTTCAAAGTTTTTAATAACTTGCAATAGGGAGGCACTCGCTCTATGTATGATGAGCATTGGGGTATTGCCATTTTTATACCAAGTCTTGATTTCAATTATGAAGTGTGATCGTCAATACTATTTTTATTTTTATACCAATTTAGTCGAGTTTGAAGTTTAAAAAGCTTGAAGGTTTGATTGATAGTCTTGTAATAGCCGACGCCGGTGTCGGAGGCTGCCTCCACCATCAGATCCTTCTCTTCGTCTTCGAATTTTTCTGACTCCAATGGTTCGGTCGCCATGTCGGCGTAGCCAAGTCGCCGGCCTTGGACTTCGAACGCTGGCGATGTCTCCGCAAATCCATGTTGAGCATCGGACCCCAAAGTTGACGCCTTTACCATCTCCTCTCTCCACGGCCGATCTGCTCATCGAGACCGTCTGCTGGGTGAAATGGACGGATGCTGGGATGGCCATTTTCGGGGACATCATCGGAGAAGGTTGCGAAAGAGTGAAGCTTTCGCCTCCGAATGTCCACATCTTTAACAGCTTTCTCCTACCCTGCTACCGCGAGCAGATGTTCGACAAATTGTGTGCCATTAAAGAAAACTATCAACACCAAGCAAGAGAAAGCTCACCATGGGACATG
>JAURVB010000420.1:0-122680 GCA_033002965.1 Piper betle
ACTTAACCGGTTAACTAATACTTTCCACTTGACCGGGTAATTAATAATTAACCGGGTAGCGGGTAAATAATTTAAACAAATTCATGGATACCAACGTTCGATCCCACCACGTCGAATATATATATATATATATATATATATTCCGGGTCTTTACATGTCGGCTAACCCGAACCTAACTCATACGGATCCAATCTCGGCGTCTTAAGATGTAGATACGACTTGTCATGCATGGATAAATTCATAAAACCCTAACATGATACTACATGGATGACATGCAACCAATTTTCACATCATTACAATTACGGTAAAAATCCTGAAATAAAACCGTCAGGGTCTCCCCTAAAAGTGCAATTATGGGCCCACCCTGTCAAAATATTATATATATATATATATAAATATATACACATGCATCCATGATTTCATTCACACAAAATCTAACATATTATGAATTCATTCTGAAGCTGGGGTTTCAACCCACCACGCTTCCGCTGCGCATCTCTGATCATGTTCACATTCTATCATGTCTCATGCATTTGAAAATGTCATTCACAATATAATAACATAACAATACAATATTAAACATTCAGAAATCTAACATGTGTGTGTGCACAAGACCTCATTGCTCCTCCGTCCAAGCTGGCTCCTCCAACTCGTGATTATTACCTACATATAGTATAAAAACACGTCAGTAACAAGTGTTACTGGTCCGGAAAATAAAATAACTATAACAAGCTGGCTATGAGAGCAAACTCTCATATGAAAGAAAACATCATATACTCCACGTGAACACTCTGAAGGGCACTACTGAGGAGCCACTGGGCTGCAGACCCGGTAGCATCCCGAACTTACTGATCTGCTGCTGGTACTGTGCCGCTCTCGGCACTTCTTTTCAGTACTTCTCGTGAAACTTTATCCTAAGCCCTCTCCGTACCTCCATATTTCTCCTGGCCTTGAGCACGAAGGCCGAGTACTCTCAGGCAGTCGCCTTTAGTACCCTTTGAACCACAAGTCCGGACATGCGCTGTACTAAACAGTACCCGTAAACCTCCACGTTCTCCGGGTGTGAGGAACTCAAACGCGGAGTTGTCAGGATCCCTCGGGAATGGAACAGTCCGCTGGCACTAATCCAGAGCCCGCTTTGACTGTCACGGCATCCTCTGCATGGTACGTGCAGTCGATTTCTCCATCTCTCGTCTCACTGAAAACGCGAAAACTACATATATATATATAGGGCTGGGTAGGATTTATATAATAGGCCCGAAGGCAACTTGTGGTGGATCTTGTTTTCGAAATCATCCTCGAGGGATCTCATCCTCGAGGGGTTATTAATCCGGAAAACTATTCGGTTAAATGGCCCGAGTTAAGTGGGATCCGATAAAGCACCACTTAACTCGTCCTGTAGGCATTAAAACAAACATACAATAGAAAAGAGTAAAACAGACGAGTCCTAAACGGACCTGGTAGAAGCTCCAAGCGTGTCATCGCGCCTAGGCGGCGAGCTCCTACTCCGTACCTACATATCAAAACTAAATACTAACGCCCGCTAACTAAATGATGCATCAAAATCAATGAATCACACACAATGCAACCACAAGATCATCCATCAAAATAACAATCAGATAATTATAAGAGTAAATAATCCTAACTCAAACTATTCATACCATATTTTATTCTGTTCTTCTAAGTTGCATCGTACTAGATTAACATGCTCATACACAATTCATCTCATTAGATCACTTACTTCATTCACTAATAATCTCATCATGCACATCTTTACTTTATTCATGGTCAAGACATTAATCATGATAATTAATCAACCCTAGCATGCTATGCTAACAATTATCATCAATTTTAAATAAATCAATCGGAGGTAATTATACCTCACGTTGTCGACAATCGGCGACGGTTAGGGTTCCGTCGCGTGTCTCGGAACTCAAATTCGGCAATCATCGGCGTCCGAAGCTCGATCGGGCTTGACTGGGTGAGCCCCGTGGAAGATCCGATGAATTCCAGTGAATTCCAGAAATTCGATTTTCTGGCTGTTTTCTGGCAGCTGCTGGCGGTTTTCCGGCGGCTTCCGATGGTTTTCCGGCGACAATCGCCGGTGGAGTCTACTGGCCAGAAGGTGGTCGTGTTGGGTACCCTCGGAACCGGCTCGGCGAGCCCGACTCATCCACTAGGTCGACGCAGCCAACGGAGGTGGTGGCTTGCCGGAAAATGCATAAGATGGAGCGGCTGCGATGGGTCGCTAGATCCGGCCGGCTAGGCCAGTGATGGCCTCCGCTCTGGTCGGAAAGGCAGCCGAGGGGTCGAGGACGTCGAGCCGACCACCTGATTGTGGTGGCGACGGTCGGCGGCAGCACGATCAGCGACACAAGCGCTGCGTCCCCACGGTGATTCCTCGCGTCACGGCGGCCAGCTCGTGGCCGGGCCTGGTCGGGGTGGCAGGGCGACGCTGTGGCCGGGCTGGGCGGCATTGATCGACAGCCAGCCGGCATTTGCCATGGCAGCGGTGGCGCGCGAACAGGGGCGGCACGGCGGCTAGGGTTTGGGTGTGGGGGAGAAAAGGTCGGGGGCGGAGAAGAAAGGTTGGGTGGCAAACTTGTAATTAAGACTTGACTCGTCTCCAGACTCGAGTCAAGTATAAAATCAAACAACACCAAAAAAATCATAATGATATGCTCTAGAACTATCAACCTACCCAAAATGCCCGTAACGTCCTAACGCGGTAAACGGCCTAAAACTAATTCTACGATCCATTATATATCATAATAAAAAAATGAACTGCATACTCTCATATATTTTGATAACTCATTCTTTTCTGCTGTGTTCATGACGTTATCATCATATACTTGGGTACACATGACCCTCATGGCTCATACACGAGACCGGCGTCGGCTCAGTACACGTGTTCTGAAACTGACTCAACTCGAAAATAATGGTCGAACCGACCGGTTCTGAATATAAAACCCTGACTCGAATAGTGGGTTTTACATCCTACGTCCAAGATGGATAGTCAGCACTATCTGAGTGGTGAAAACAACTTACCAGTGCTAAACCATGTTATAGTTGGAGGCAGGATCAGATTGTGGTGTGTGGTGAGGGTAGCGGTAAAATGATTTTCAATTGGCTACTGAGCATTGCGCTACAGTGACATTGGGATACCTCAGGATGATGGGTTTTAGGTAGTGAGTTTGTGGTGTGTGTGAGCAAGCATCAGGCCGAGCAGCTACGAGTAGCATATTAGTGGAGCGAGGTTGAGGGCAACTGAATTTACCAATATCCAATACCAAGCAGTGTCGAGCGGTAGTGCGTGCCAATAAATTGAGCAATAAAAATAGTAGTACATGGGCACGAGAGCGTGACCGAGCCAAATACTAAAACAGTGGTATTTGCCTGAGGGTGACGAGCAGTGTGCTCTTCCTACCAAGGGGATGAATGCCAGTATCTGGGTGACCAATTTGGTGAAACACCAAGAGGAGTGCCGGTGTTTGGAGCAATGACCGAGAGTGGGCTTGGGTTGAACTAGGACGGTTCGGTTATGCAGCCAACACGCACTGAAGGAGTTGTTTGATCGGGTAATTGCCAATAAGGATGCTGATGAGGAGTGATCCTTATCCTTACAGACCTTGGGTAGTTGGTTGCAACTAATCCTAAGAGATAAGCGAGGTCTTCTTGGAGATAGATGTGATCTTCATAAAGATATGCTGTTAGGATCTTTAGAGATATGATAAACATAGAGCAGCATCTATATAAGGAGATCTTCTTGGAAAAGGGATGAAGTAAATTTGTGTAGGCCACTTAGTGGAGAAGGGCAACCGTGATCGTGCAAGGGGACGCTTGAAGTTGCTGCAGCTAGTTCTTCGAGTCAAGGGTTGGAACTTCAACAGTGGATTGCCGAAGTAGTCGTCTACCGGGATCAGGTACAAAATTCACGTTCCACAACCTAGATTGCATTTAGGCTAAGGGAATGGCATGTAAACAAGTCAACCTTGGGTGGTGGCTTGGGGTTTTGTGTGTGAGAACTTGTTGAGTAGAGTTGGCTCGTGTTCTCACAGCCTCCTGAATGGGCAAGGAGGTAGGCCGTGGGGTTTGCATATCCACGGTAGCCAAGTAGTTAGGGTAGATTGATTACTTGTATCCTTGTTTCTAATGTATAAGATCAAGGTTGGGGCTGGGGTCCCGTAATTCTGTGGAGTCACATTTGTGCCATAGTTGCATGGTGTCGCTTACAATATCAATGGTTGGATTCCTCAAAATCTTGTAGAACCGATAAGGGTAGTCGGTTTGGGATGTTGGATGCTACGTTACTTTCGCGCATTGATATTGTGTGTATGTGTTTGATTGGTTTGTGTTTAATTATTGGTACTGATGACCAGATATTCGGGCATTCGTAGTTGGGTGCGGCATCGGTACGAGGGTGCTGGTGTTGCACGTCACTGGTTGTTTCCATGGGCTGCTTTATTTCCAGGAGGAAAATACGATACGCCAAGATGTGGTTTGGAGATGAAAAATTATACCCTAAATCCGCCTAATGACACCTACTATCATTCCATGGAGTTTAGTTGCAATACTTAATATCAGAGGATGGTTGAAAGAATAAGTCACCACATGGTAAAATCAGTTAATCAGTACTCTTAGAGAGTCCAATTATAGGGTTATGAAAAAACAAGTCCAAACTTGGTGGAAATTAGTCAAATTGGTAATAATCGGGACAAAGATGGTTACAGAAGACTAAACACTCTGTAGCAAAACCAGTAGTAAGAATGCAAGGACATGGTAGTGAAGAATAAGTATTTACTTGATAGGAACCAGTTAATCCAAGGAGATGGCTATGAAAGAATAGCTATGTGTTAAGTTCAAGTTTCTCATGATTATCTCGTAAAACTCTCAAGTCATTATTTTAGAATATAGAAATTCATAAAATGCCTTGGTTGAAGATTGGAGTTCATACAAACTCCTTCATTTCTAAGGGGTATATCTCTTAGTTTAACTGAGTTTTGATTATGGAACTTACCTGGTACATTGTTGGAGATATTCCCTACCATGAGAAATCGTTCAGTCATATAGGAAGTCATGAAGGCATGAAGATAATCCAAGAGGTATGAGAAATTCAATGATAATTTATGGAATATGAGAAGAGACTTATTTGTGAGGATTCCAATGTTCAAGAATTAGTGTTTGGAGTTGACTCTTCATTTTTATGAGGTGTTCCATATCTCTAATTTATAAATATGTGATTAGACATATGTATTCGATGCACTTTCCTTTTGGGGAAGTTCTATGGAGTGTTCTCCTTTAGGGGAGACATGAGAGGTTGTAGATGTAGACAGGTTCACCATTGGTGGTGCATGTGAGAGAAGAAAGAGAAATTGTTCATCATGAGGTAAAGACATGACTTTGGGTTCTTCGACAAGATTAATAGTTGTTAATTTTTTCTTTCTCTATTTTTTGTCTATGGTTTGTAATTGGGAGTAGTGTTACTCATTTGGGTGGAGTTTTCTACATTTAGATAGAGTTTTTTATTTTTATTGGGGTGATGTTTTTCACACTTGGTATAATTTTCTACATGTTTTGGGTGGAGTATTCCACGTGTATTGGGGAGTGGTTTTACTCATAAAAGGGAGAGTTTGTAGAAGTTTTGTCATCATCTCAAGTTGAAGTGGGGTCGTAATCTAGGGTGTGAGGTTGCTCTTTTTTTTTTTTTGAGGTGTATGTTATTTTCTCCATTTCTCAAGAGTTGTATCTTTCAGATCTTGTTATTGGTCTGATTTAGGTTAGGAGAATTTATCTAAATTTTATTCGATACTTGATTTTAAGATATTTTCTTAATCGAGGTTGATCGAGTAGGTTGGTTTTCTTTCTATAAATTGGAAGAAAATTTCCATCCATTTTTGGTGTCTCCTATTTCATCTTATATTTGTTCTCATTTCATCTTGAAGGGAAATATTTTCTAGGTTGTTTCCGCTAGAGCGTATATTTCCCAACATACATGATGAACTTTCCAACACTTAAAGAGTAACTCAAAATGGAGTTTTCTACAAGAATTAATGGTATCTCAAAGTTTAGAGAATCCTCGGTAAGTTGTTTGACCAACGATCGGCAACCAATAGAGCAAAGAAGACTGCACTGTGGAGTTGGCAAAAGATCGAAAGGACTTCGGCAAATCAATTAACAGCCCATCGTGGATTGGGAGAAGGTAGTAGTTCAAGTTCAAGTGCAGCCAAGTGTTCGTAACAGTACAATAGAATAATCAATAGCCAAACGACATCCAAATAATGATCAATAGATCGATCGGCAGCCATTTGGAGCCCAGGTTTGGAAACAATAGCCCTTGGGAAAGATGATGTAGCATATTCGAAGGCCTGATATTTACTATTCTTAAAGAGGAGACCTTGGGCTATAAATAGGACCTTGGGGAGTGCATTTTGAGCAACTCTTGCTAGCTGTCATGCATGAAGCATTAGATCAGTATATCATATTGTTTGTAAACCTCTTTGTACTTTCACTTTTATATCAAACAATATTGTATTAGCATATAGCATGCACACTAAAGTCTTGGGAAGATTATTGCTCATGTGTTGAATTTGTATGTAAACTTCGAAGGTGTAGGAAGTGTGAGTGTAGCGTCTAGGTCTTAGTGTTGAGGGAAGATGCTTACTTGGTTGCTTGCCTTGACGATGTGGAGGTGGATTGCTCCTTAACACATGGGAGAGCTTGAGAAGGTGTGTGCTAGTTGGCTTTTGGGAGAGCTTGTGAAGGAGTGGCTTCCTGGTTCTCAAGAGAGCGTCGGATGGAGTAGACTTCTTGGCACATAGGTAAAGGATAAGTGACTCTGTGGCTCTTGAAACTAGTGAAAAGGGCTCCTTTGCTCTTGGAAGAGGAGTAGGCTCCTTATCTCTTGGTGCTTGGAAAAGGAGTGGAATGTGCTTCATGGTTGTAAACCTCTAGGGTGTTAAAGGTGTGTGCAAGCTTATTTTGGTGTAGGTGAGAGCTTTTGAAACAAGACTTACTTATAATGTGTAAAAGTTGTGCCACAATAAAGCACATAAAGACCTACCATTTCTTGGGATATAGAAGGGATAAGATGGTGGAGTAGGAGTTTCAAAAAATTCTTGTATTTTGTGTATTATTTCCTTCTCTAGTGAACCAAGCTGAGTTCTTTATGTTCGGTTTTATTGACCACATGTATGATATGTATGCATGGTATGCATGCCAAAGCATGTACCACCATGGTGCTTCTTATGTTTGGTCTAGCAAGTGGATGTTTCTGTTCATCCCTTCTATTTATGTAATGTTATGTATGTTATATAGACCCTAGGACCGTGTTCCAGTGAGTCTAGAATCATTTCATGAGCATCGGTGTGCATGTGTGGTGTGTTCGTGTGCAGACTATGTGTAAAAACCATAAATTGAACAAAAATAGACTGGACGCCAAGGTGCCAAGCCAGTGCTCTTGCACCAAGTCAAAATTTGAATTTTGCAATTCAAATGAGGATGCATGTGCATTGATCTAGTGCCCTTGCTTCCGCTAATGCTAAAATTAGGGTTTTGGGTCACGTTCATGCCACCCATGCACTCGTAGAGCGCTCTTGTGCTCGTTCTTGTTGAAAAATTAGGATTTTGAGCTTCTGAAACTAGTGCCCTTACTCCTCTAGGGCGCCTTTGGGCTAGAGCCCAATGCCTTTGCACCAGGAGGTGCCTTTGTAACAAGCAACTGTCAACTCATGACAAGTGGGCAGCAGGCGGTAGGCGACATGTTCTGATTGGTCAACATGGTGGCCCTAATCATCCATTTGTTAGTTTGATTATCATTGATAGTTACCTGCAAACTAGTGATCTTTTGATTAGGGACATTTTTTATTATATATGTAACTATGTATCTATAGCTCGGGCTAGTGTAAGTGGACGTATCGAGTTTCTCATGGTGGCGGGGGTGGTGTTGTGCTATGTATTGTGTAAGTATGGTAATATGTTATGTAGTTTGGGGATAACCCCTTGGTCATATGGTGTATCTCTATGTGGGCTTATGTTTCAATTATGTATGATGTATTGTGCATTCTGTTAGCTACGCCTTGTTGTCTGCGTGTGTTGTATAATTATTTTATATATCTAACATGTTACATGGGAGTTAAGATTGGAGCCACAATCTAAGAATCTTCTAATAATATGTTGATTTGGTCCTGTGTGAGGCTAGACCGAATTGGCGTGTTACAACTCTTGTGTTTTACTTGTTCACTAGATAGTCTTGAGGGAACAGAGTGTTAAATTAATTAAAACTCTTTCATGGTTTGATTTTTCCAAAACTTGATCTTTAATTTAACTAGACTTGACTGGTTAAATTGTTCATTTAGGGTCTTATTATGCGAGTTGTAATTGAATCAATCACTAGTTCGGTATGATTGTTTTGCCTAAACTTGTGGTTTGAATCACTTAGAACATGATGTGCTTTGTATTACTTCCTTTAATACTTTAATTATTTATAACTTCTACAATCGATTGTCCATTTATGATCCACTTAGGGGTGGTAAGGTTTGTGAAAATCTAATTTAAATGATTTGTGATCATAATTAGATCTCCTTCACTATTGGCACCAACAATAACTCATAAAAAAGGAGAAGAATGTTGATCTATGTTTTCATGATTATCGCCTAGAATTCCCAAAACATAATCTCTTTATTCTGAATTTGGTAATGTAAATTAATTATGTTAATAGTTTGAGATCTATTAATCTAATTGAATTATCCAAATGAGTGATTTAAGTAATGTTGTTATGTTATTTATTATCCATGTTACTTGTGTTGTTCTAATATTTTATATGCTTCATGTTATTGTTCATGTTATGTTAACAACATCCCAAAAAACAAAATTTGTGTTCAAATACATGTTTATAAGTGCATGTTCACAGACAACTACTATGTTTAGTTAAATATGGTATCAACTTTTTCTTCGAGATTAATTGATTCATTGTTTCTTAGTTTGCTTCTTATTATTTACTACATATAAGTAAGTATAGGATTCAACACCTTAATTGGTACTAAGCGGACAAAGTAATCTTTTTATGGAAGTTGTAGATAGTTTATTTTGGACGAAAAGAGAGCATGGATGTAACACATTGTAATGCATTTAAGGCTTGTGCAGAGTTGGATCAATTGAGTTCAAGTTTTGATGATTATTTCCATTGAACTCTCAAATCACAACTTGGAATATAGAAACTCAAGTGAGAATATCATATAAAGCCTCAGCTAAAGTTGGAGGACATGTAAACTCCTCATTTATAAGGCGGTATATCAGGCATCCCAAATAGAGTTTGGTTATGAAACTTACCATGAGTAATGAAAGACATTAGAAGCATTTCAAAACATCAAGAATCACTCAAAATCAGAGCTCTCTATAAGGAGTTATGACATCTCAAAGTTTAGAGAAACCTCAGTAAGCTGATCGACAGCTAATTTAGTGGGCTCACACCTCAAGAGTTAATTCCACAAATTTACCAGGAAAAATTTGGCAGACTAATTGGCATATCCATGGACAGTTGATTGTGGATTGCTAGGCATTAGAAATTTAGCTCATGTCACATCTAAGTGATAGGTAGGTGAACATAAATCAGCAAATGATGGTTGATAGTTTATAGTGGCCCAATTTGTGAAAAATTAGATGTTGGGAAGGATGATATGGCATATTTCAAGGCATAACGACTATTATTCTTGGAGACGGAAACCTTGGGTGATAAATATGACCTTAGGAAGTACATTTACAAAGCATCTTTAGAGATTATAAATATGGAGCATTGATTGAGAACTAATATTGCTTGTAAACTTCTTTGCACTGTCACTTTCATATCTTAGGGTTGTTTTAGCTTAAGGCATGTATGCTAAAGGCTTTGTGAGGTTTTTGCTCATGTGTTGAGCACTTGTTATAAATTAGTGTGTTCACGAGTATGTGAGTAAATCCCAGGTCTATATATATATATAGCCATAGGTGACTCATGCTGTCAAACCTACTCAAGGAAGGTTGGCATGGGGTGGAACCGTTCAGGCTAATTAATTAAGTATTAATATTATTATTGTTATATTGGTTAGAGATAAGGAGTTATGAGGATTGTTTAGTTGAGATAATCATGCTTATATCTTGGGTATGGTTGGGGAGAAGACGTTGGCATGAAGATTTCGTGCGATCCATAATTATCTCCAAGCATCCCACAGAGGCTACTTCGTCGACCTCAAGTCCCTGTTCTCCTTGCCTCTCTCCCTTCCTGGTACTCTTCATCTTCCTCATATTGTCTTATTCAATATGTAAACAAGGCATGTCATATAACGCATATCATTGATGTGTTTTCTTTTAGTATTAATCATTGGAAGCATGTTATATTATTCACTTGTCATTTGCTGATCTAGATATAGATTTTATTCGTTATGGTTCTCCATGATTTTTTTATCTAATATCACACCATATTATATTATTGATTACATGGGTGTTTAAAACTTGAGGAAGGCATGCTTGGGCATGACTGGAGTTGTTCTTGTCACTACTGTTTGATGAACATAGTTGGTATCTAAGTTAATTAATATGTCAAAATCTTCATTTTTAATGTAGCTTATTAAGGACCCATGAACGTTAGTGATAGGTGGGTTGATTTATTTATGATGGTTTGACATAATAACCTTTTGGTTCATTAATGATAGCCTTCGTGCATATGTCTGCAGGTAAATTATTAAATCCTAATATTTGTAAAGGTATAAAATATTATTAGGATCTGTATGATATTATTCAATTAAAGTTGGGATCTTTTAGGCTATTAATAATTAATTAATTAATTAATTAATTAGAAAAAGAAATAAAAATAATAGAGGCATTAACTTAATTTTATTGGACCGTAGCCGACTGTGGATTTAGAACTTTATTGAAATTAAAACGTGTTTAAAATTTGATTGTTGTTGAAGTGAAGACTCAGGAATTTATTGTAGGATGTTGTAGTAAATGTAAGGGGATGATAATTATTATCTGTTTAGTCATATCGTTTTGTAGTTAGTTATGTAAAATTCAAGATAGGCATTGAGAACATTTTTTTTTACTGAGGGATAGATTAAGAGGTTGGTTATATGAGTTAGTGAACTAATTCTTGAGTTTATTAATTAATTGGATTGCTATATTTTTTTAATTGTGTGTTTAACCAAAATAGGTTGTATAATGATGGCGAGTAACTAATTATGGATTGAGCAAGCGTTTTAATTAATAGTTATAGATAGCGAGTATAAGTAGTAGATAATAAAATGTTATATATGAATATATAAGGTGGGTTGTGTGTCTTGTTAATCAGATTACGGATTTACTTGTCAATTAGTGTAATTGAGAGTATATTCAATAGCATGTTATAAACTATTCATGAGTAGTAATATAAATATGGAACTTAATGGGGCAAAGAAAGATTAGCATTTTATTTCCTAAATTAATATTTTTTGTAAATGTGGAGTTTAATCTGAATAATATTAATTAAAGTAATACTAATTATTGGATTTTATTAATTTGGGTTACCACTAAACAAGTATTAATATCTAAATTGTTGTTAGCTGGGTAAGGCATTAATGTGTTATCATGCTCATGAAGTATTTATGTCATGGGTAAAATTTTAGTTAAGTGGATGGAAATAAGTTATTGTGTATTATGAAAAGATTAGTAAATATTTGGTTATAGTTATTTGATGGCGAGTTACAACTTGAATTAATTGTTATTAACTTTTGAGCGATTTAAGCTTTAATATGATAATAAATTTATGGATTGATAAATCAATTATTAAATAGCTTTTATCAATTTATTGTCTTTCCTTGGTGTATGAAATTATTCAATTTCGCATTCATGACATGCATCTAGATCTTGTTGGGTAGGATCTAATCTAGTTTATTTTCCTTAGACTAAAGTCCGATTTTGCTGCTAGCGCATCAGTTCAACTGTGTTAAGATTTGAGCTCTGTATAGCTACTTGAAATGTTATATATTCTTTTTGGCATCCCTAATCAGCTTGAGCCCAAATTCTACTATCATGCGCTGAGTGCAACCGAGGGTCAAGGAATTGACTCGGTCTGACACGATGTAACAGCTTTAAAATCATTTGAAAGATAAAGTACCTGCCTCCATACCGAAAGGGGTGAAAGGGCCCAATCGTGCAAGATGACTAATTATGCACTTGTGATATCGAGAGGGTGAGTCAATGACAAATATCGGTAACTACAGGTCATGGGCCACTAGCGTGTGTACATATACATGAGATTGTAGCTGGATGGGGCGGCCACCCCTTCATGCATAATTGGAGCTCGGCATATGCTTATAATCACTATAAAACTTGATAAATAATGATATGAAATATATTGACTTATTTTATTAATTATACGACTTAGTGGTTTTATCACTAACGCAGTTTTGTGACCGCAAGTGAGCAGCTTCAGAGTGACAACTAAGGGTGTGGTTGGTGGTTCCCTTACAAACCTAGGTTGGAAGAATTGATGAATAAAATTTGACTTATTTATATTATTTGACTTATAATCATGACTATGGGAAATGGTTTGGAGGCTATGGAACTTGCTATTGCGTAGTTAGTTTATCTTATGTCATTATTTGCATGTTACATTTAATATGGCATAATTTATTTTTATGGTTAATAATTTCTTGGAGATATTTGAATTTCATGTTTAATCATTGTTATTTTATTATACCTCAGGCATAATTACTTGCCAGGTTACGATGCATGTGCTTGCATTTTTACTTTTATATCCTTTGTATTTTTGGGCAACCCCCGATCGGTTAAGGTTGGTCATTACCGTGTAAGTGTAGCATCTAGTGAAAGGTGAAGGTTGGAAGGATGCGTGCTCAGATGGTTGCCTTCTAGGTGTGGAGGAGGATTGCCTCCATGGTGTGGAGGTAGATTGGTTGCCTTGAAGGTGTGAAGGTACATTATTCTTTTGGCTTAAGGGAAGGGCTTGGAGAAGGTGTAGGTTGCTTACTTGGTGGAGATCTCGGAGAAGGAGCGGCTCTGTGAATTAAGTGGAGATTTGAGATGGAGTAGACTTCTTGGCTCGTGGCAGCAGATAAGACTCTGTGGCACAAGGGATTGGTGAAGGAGGATCCTGTTGGGTTTATCCACATCAGTTCTGGGGGTGACTGGTGACTTGTGTATAGGTTAATGGGAAAGTCTTATTCCCTAAGCTAGCTTTTGGATTAGAGAGGCCCGTGACACCTATTGCAAGTCCTTGTTGGGGGCCCAAAGATTTTTTCCTAACAGATCCATGGCTAGAGGGTGAGGAGTATGCACCTTGGTTCTTGAAAATGAGTGGAATTTTGCTTCCATGGTTATAAAGCTCTAGAATGTTAGAGGTGGGTGCAAGCATCTTGGCTCTAAGAGCTTGGTAAAGAAGGTATGTGGATGGCTTGTGATGTGTACAAGTAGTGCCATAGTGAAGCAAAGAAGACCTATCTTTCTATAAGACATAAAAGGGACATGATCTTGTATATCTTATAGAAAGGTTAGGAGAGTGATCTTGTAAGACATAGAAGGTGTATCTAGCATTTGGTTAGGAGAGTGGAGTAGGAGCCCGAACCACTAAAAAAATTTGTGTATCTAGTACTTTGTTGCCCATCCCTTCTCTTTTTTACATTACCCTTGATTTACTTGTACTTAGCCCACTTAGTACTCTTATGTTTGCGTTGTTCACTAGAGTATTAAGTGAGCATGTTTAAATCAAGTAAACCCTTGAATGGCTTGACTTGTTTACCAAATCTTCAGGCTTTAATTAACTTAGATTTGATTGGCTTACTTGCCCACTTAGGTTTTACTGTAACGACCCAATTTATTCACATGATACTTTATAAACTAGGATCATTACATTACTTACATGATCATAACTAATTACTTAATGAAGCAAATATAATTGTCCATAAATAAAATTAACTACCGATTGTTTTCACTATATCACCATGAAAATCAACTACATATGTCTATATATCCAAATAAATTATATCTGCCCAAGTACCGGCTCAATAAAAAGGTCAACTAAGATATTACACTATTAAGCAATAAAATAAAATCCTAATGTATTGAGTGTTTTCGTCCCGCCACTCCATGGCCTCTAAATACCTACACACAAGCAAACTTGTCCGGTCAATACTAACAATAGTACTAAGTCCACTACTTACATATGTAGTAAATAAGTAAATAAGAAAAATAAGACTAATCTACTAGCAAATAAACATAGTAAAAAACAAGTAAAACATCAATCATACTTGCATTTAACTGAACATGAATATAACATGAAATAATTGAATAACATGTAATACATACTTGTATATAACTTAATAACTGAATTACTAAACAAATCATAATACTTGATAACTAAAAAACTTGATCAACTAATTAATACTATTCATGTGACTTACTAACAAGCCCTAATAGATTAATATAATTAGGACATAACATGAAAACCTATTGACTTAAGTGTCTGTGTGACTTACATGTAAGCCCTAGTAAATTAAAATAAGTAATGAATAACGTGAATAATATATTCAAAACTGAACATGGGTGGCATGAATATAACATAAAAACACATGAAAGTAAACTACGTGATAGTCTTGGCTCAAGAGTTGTCTCAATTCCTGATAATTTGGCAAATAAGTACCTCCTGGGAGTTATTGCATCTTAACTCCATTTTGGGAGATGAGGTGGCCACTTCAATACCCAAGTGATAATATGAATAAAAACTACTAGTGATCACTAGTGTCGTCAAGGCAGTTGCCATAGAACATGGACTTTGATCCTTGCTTAAGCGAGATGCACCAAAGTCTATGGAATGTCACTTATCCTGGTTAGGTCGGCTAAATGAAACCCAACCCTCTGAATCTACTCTCAGCATCTCGAGATAGAAGATGTCTATCGCTATGCATGGATGAATGGACAAAAATAAATCTAACATGCTAATACATGAATGAAATGAAAACCAATTTACGCACCAACAACAATTGCAGTAAAATTATTAAAAATTTCAAAAATAAAATAAAATAGACAGAATCTCCCCCATAAGTACAATTAAGGGTGGCCTTGTCAATTTAGCATATACATATATATATATATATATATATATATATATATATATGTATATATACCCCAAATATTTTCATTCACATGGAATTCTAATTTACTGTATCGATTACTCTGAAGCTTAAGTCTTGACTCAACTACTGATTTACCTTCATCTTACTTAACTAGGACTTAACTCATCTATGGGTTCTTTTCACATTTCTCATTAATTCTGGGCCTTGACTTACTTGTTGTACTTATTCAATGTCTAAACAAATTTATTAACATGTCATCGTTACCAATCTTTCTACTGTAACATACATCATATCACACCACATCATCATGTATTGCATTTCATTATACATCATATCACACCACATCATCATGTATTGCATTTCATTATATCATCTTCAAATATTAAACATGCTACCTTCTTACATGTATGTATGCAAGAGACTATCACTACTCTTCCGTCCAGACTGGCTCATCCTACTCATGATCATCACCTACATATATTATAAAAACACGTCAATAATGAGTGTTACTGATCCAAAATATAACTAATATCGAACTAGCTATGAGAGCAAACTCTCATATGAAAGAAAGCATTCATACACTTCTCGTGAACTCTCTAAAGGGCACTTAATGAAGAGCCACTGGGCTGCAAAAGATTTTGTTTTTGAAAACATAGTCAAGGGATCTCATCCTCGAGGGTTACTAATCTGGAAGATCGATCAATTAAATGACCCGGGTTAAGTAGATCCGATAAAACGCCACTTAACTTGTCCTGTAAGTAATAGAAAAATACACAAAATATAGCGTAAAATAAGAAACGAGTCCTAAACGGACCTGGTAGAAGCTCCAATAATGTCCACGCGCCTAGGCGGCGAACTCCAACTTTGTACCTACAAATCAAGACTAAATATTAATGCCTAGTATGATGCATGAATGCTACACTCATCATCAATCCATACAAGATAACATTATTTACATGCATTTAAATTCAAACTTTAATTCATTATTATCATCTGTTAACATGAATTTAAATTTAAATCAACACCTATTTATAATCACACCAAAATCATAAAACAATCAAATAAAATCGAATTAATTTTTATACCTAATCGTCAATCATGCGACGACGGCCAAGGTTGTGACCAGCTCGAGTGAAGATCATGGGAAGAGGGAATGGAGAAAAGAAAGAAGGAAGTTGGGTGAGGAAGATGGTGGCTGCTGGATGGTGGCAGTGTCAAAGGTGTGGAATAAATAGATGTTAGGTGGGGAAAAAACGAGTGGTTAATGAAATAAACGACTGGTCAGGGAGAAAAACGAATGTTTGGTGAGAAAAATAAATGGTTAGTGAGAAAAATGAATGGTCGTCTAGCAATTAAAACTTGACTTAACTCTGACTCAAGAAAAATAATACAAACTCGTAATAATTATAAAAAAATCCAAAAAAACAAGAAAAAATCCAATAAAACATATTTCACACAATATTACAATGACATGCTCTATAACTAATAACCCACCCAAACTGCCCATAAAGCGTCCTTATGTATTATTCAACCTAAAAATAATTTTACAATCTAATTAAAATAAATAAAGAAAAATCTGGCATACTCTCATATATTATGATAACTCATTCTGCTGTTGTCTTACTGACGTTATCATCATATACTTAGGCACACATGACTCTCATGGTTCATAACACATGACCAGTTTCAGCTCGGTATGCGTTTTCTGAAATTGACCCAACTAAAAATAATGGTTGAACCGACCGTTTCAGAATATAAAACCCTTACTCAAATTACGGGTTTCACATGCCAAATCTCATCACTCCTTTAATGGGAGAAATCTTAAAGAAAACATGTTCTACTTTGAACTCAATATTCTCCTATGTAAGTTTGTAAATGATTTTTGCATGTCTTGAACTTCCTTCATCCTTTTCTTGATAAGCTTAACTTGCTTGACAATTTTGACAATCAAACCAAGAGCAACTAACAATAAATCTCTGGTGTCCATCCAACATAATAGTGAATGACATGATCTTCCATACAGTGCTTCAAGTGGTTTCATTCCTATAGTAGACTGATAGCTATTGTTATAGGCATATTTCACTAAGGGTAAATGGTCTTCCCAATTGCTTTGTCAATCTAAAACACAAGATTTTAGCAAGTCTTCTAGGATCTAAATAGTCCTCTCTGATTGACCATTGGTCTATGGATGGAAAGCTATACTAAACATGAGTTATGTTCCCATAGCTTCTTGAAATTCTTTCCTTACCCTTGATCTAAACCTTACATCTATATCTGATACTTTGAAAATATGTGTGCCATGTAATTTCACTATATTGCCCATGTAGGGCTGAACCAATTGGTCCATACTCATAGTCATTCAGATTGTAATAAACTAGGTAGACTTTGTTAGTTGATCTACCACTACCAAATCGCATCATAATTTTTCTTGGTTTTAGTTAGTTCTACCACAAAATCACTTTTGATATTTTCCCATTTCCACTTAGATACTTCTACGGGCTGAAGTTGTCCTTAAGCCTTTGATGTTCAAATTTCACGGGTTAACAAGTTAGACATTTCTGACACAAAGATAGCTACAACCTTCTTCATAGCTGACCACCAATATATCTTTTCATGTCTTGATACATCTTGGTAATTCCTGGATGAATGGTGTATTTAGAGTATTGTGCTTCTTGTAGGACTGCTTGTCTTAACTCCTTACTGCTTGGAACACAAAGCCAACCATCAAATCTAATGGTTCCATCTTCTCCTTTCTTCACTTACTTTAGAGAAGTGAGAAACCTTTGCAGCTCCTCATTTGTATCTTGAACCAATTTGATTCCATCAACTGAAGTCATTAGTTATAGCCAAATTTGCCATGAGTGAATTCAGCTTGCATACTAGATTTACTTCTATGATATTTTCCTTCATCTTCCACCAATTGGCCATAATGTTCTTGTACACATGGATTTTGGCTAAGAGCATTTGGCAACTACATTAGCCTTTCCTGGAAGATAAGGTATAATGAAATCATAATCCTTAACCTTAATAAATTTTAGCCATCTTCTTTGCCTTAAGTTCAGGTCTTGCTTTGTGAAAACTTATTTAAGGATCTTGTGATTAGTAAATACCTCAAATTTAGCTCAATATAAATAATGCCTCCACATATTGAGAGAGAAAACTACCGCTCCTAATTCTAGTTCATGTGTAGGATAATTCTTCTCATCTACCTATAATTGTCTAGATGTATAAGCTACCACTTTTTCATTTTAGATGACAACAACTCCATAACTATGAAAGAACGTTTTAGAAATAATCAACATAATTGAACCATACAATTAACCAGATAGCGTGTAGAAGTCTAAGTATCTTGATATTAGTCTTGACTAAATACACAAAGAAAATTTTCTATGGGTACTATTGACAATTTCCCCTCAAGGGAAGAAAATAAAACTAAGTAATAATGGTAAAAGTAGCAATTATTACATTTTTATTGTGCAAGTTATAATTGATTCAATCAATAAGTTTAGTTTG
The DNA here is from genome assembly GCA_033002965.1 of Piper betle. Lineage (NCBI taxonomy): Eukaryota > Viridiplantae > Streptophyta > Magnoliopsida > Piperales > Piperaceae > Piper > Piper betle. The sequence continues at coordinate 18,612 of JAURVB010000420.1, forward strand.
ACTTGCACACTTAAACTTCTGACTTGAATCTTTTAGAATTTGTGTACATTGTGTTAATTCTCTTATGTGCTCATCACTTGTCTATCATCAATCTTCTACACTAGCGTATCACCTACTGCATATAGGAAACACCTTGAAATCAACATGTTCTGAACCTAAACATCCTCCAAAATCCTCCATACAATTGGTCTCTCAAGTCACAAGACAAAAGTTTATAAGGTGATGCTTTGTAAAGGACTTTTCCAACTATTGAAAAAATAATTTAGTTTTGAAATGCTCAATGCATGATACCTCCGAACTCTATTTTCCCAAGAGCTTTTACTAGATTGTTTTTAAGTTAATTCCTCACGAGATTCATTCTCATACATAATAATTATGCAATCACAAAAAAATGAGATAATGCAGAAGGATTTTGTGATACCCCAATTTCGGTTCACCTAAGAACTAGATCGGAACTATCGTGATCGAGTCGAGTCAAATGTAAAGTAACTAATCTATAAGACTAGATCAATAATATAGATCAGAAATAACCCATTTGGCGTCAAGAAAATGGAAGACATCACTAAATAATATAGATCAAAATAATATGCATCAAAAACACATTAAATATAAGTAAAAGCGTAAATGAAAATAATTTCGCTGAACTCAAGTGTGTGTAGTGTTTATCTATAATCCCACTAAAGTAGACTCAGAATCACAAAACCTACATATATAAAAGGAAAAATATTAGTAACGAGTATTACTGGTCCAGAAATAACTAATAGTCAAATTGGCATAAGAGAGCTGACCCTCCGGTTAAATGAAAATATTTATATAATTTTTCATAGAATCTCTCATAAGGGCATTAATTAGAAGTTGTCGACCTCGCAAGACAGCATGCCCTTTGTTGCTCATCTCATGCTTCACAAAACTTTAAAAACTATCCTTGCGCAGGGACATCAATTTCTTTTCTTTCAGCCCTCTACATCATCTATATCACTCCTTGCCCTAAGTACAGAGGTCGAGTACTCTCAGGCATGCACCTTCAATACCCTTTGAAACCACAAGTCTAGACATGCACCTTTCATACCCTTTTCGTGGTGTGTGCTCACATCATCAACACATCCAAATGAAGAAAACTATGCTAAATAAACTTACAACTAAACATACAGCACACAAATCAAGACATAATAAATGAAATAACTAATAAATAATAATAAATATATAAATACATACATACACTCACGAATAAATAGATAACTAATAAATAAATTTAAAAAATCAATACTCTAATCATAAACTAATAATATCATATACTATATAAATACATGGCTAAATACAAGTAAATATCATATATATTGTTGTTACTAAACATATAAATAATTAAATAAATAAATACATAATCATTCAATAAATAAATACATACATCATTCAATAAATAAATAGTTAGTTAATTTTGATTAACATTGAATAATAATATCATAGGCATCTAAAACCGAATACGTAATCAAATGCAAATAAATAACAACATATACACAACGAACAAATAGATAAATAAATAAATAAAGTTTAGCAAACATGAATATGATTAATATTAATAAGTAAATATATCAATAATAATAACAAACAATCACATAAGCATTCATCATATACAAAAAACATAGAAATAAAAAGAAATATTAAATAATAAATAAATAAATAAACATTCATAACATCAAAATATGCTAAACAAAAGGAATATACATCTAAATTAATGTAGGGGTTCTCGAATGACTGAAAAAGGTTGAAAAATAACTAAAATTGGGCTAAAAATGGCGAACCGAGTCAACCATAGGCGAGTTTACCAAGTCGAGTCAGCTGAGTCAAGCAACAGTGCCAGTTGGGCTGGACTCGGTTGTTAGATGTGAATAGAGGCGTGGGCAAGTAGGTGGACACCAACGGGTAAACAGGACTTGAAATGGCAGGCACGAACGTGTGCAGGCGGACGTGAATGCGGGTATACGAGTCTGATGGGGCGGGTGGCGCCTGTCGCCGAAAAAAGTCAATGGCAGTGAGGCTGGGGTCGCCGCAGGTCAGGATTGATAGCCCATGTGATGAGGAAGATATGGTGGTGGCGATCGGCATAGGTTTAACTGCCTAATAGCTAAAAAATGGCCAGAAAGGAGGCGAAATCACTGTCGGGTGCAATGGCGTTGTTGGAGTGATCGTGACCACAATGTTTGTCATGGGTGGTCTTAAAATGAAGATCTCGACGAAGGAAATCTCTCAAGTTGGCTGGATTGGCTGGAGGTGACTCGCCAGTGCTGGAAAACAGCCTTAAAGGGCAGTGACAACTGTAGAAACCGGCTGTACAAACATTGTCGCTAATGACAGCTGTGGCAACACCAGTGGTCATGAGAGGTACGGATAGAAAGCTTGTCAGGTGGCGGTCTTGGTGGTACAGGTCTGATGGCCACAAGTGAGCCATAGACTCACTAGTGGAGAGCCAGAGTGGTGGCAATGCTAGGGTGGAAACTTCAAAATTGTGAGTCACTGTAAATCAATGGGAGAAAGCTTGGGTTGACTTGGACAACTCTGATCTAGCCACTCAGCACGATCTAAACGACCAAGCAACTTGTGGACCTAGTGGGGCCCACCTATGGGTATATGCAATATGTATATGAGCAGAAAACTCGGATCGAGACTGTCCAAAGTCAAAATTGACTCAAGTCCTAAAAGTGACTCTATAGGTGGGAGTTGAGGCAATAAGGCTGAAATGGGCCTCAAACCCTAAATCAATCGGGTAAAAACCTACAACTCAATAAAGTTGGGCCCACAGGGGCACAATCCAGTGATCCATAATCCCTATGATGCATGCACATGAGATACCTTGACAATATCAAACAGATATTAAATGCTACAATAGGATAGATCTAGACCTAAAACCCTTGCTAACCCATAAAAATTATATGTATACCTCGTATATACACTGATAACTCATGCTTTGTTGTAGCCTAACTCAAGCTATCATTTGCATGTCAAGCATACTCAGCGAGCATAACATGCTCATACGGCCATTTGAGCCCCATACTAATGGTTTGAAAACTGGTTTGGCTCAAGCTCGCTCGAACCAACTCAAAATTGGCCCATGTTGGGCAAACTACAAGTAGGTAAAACCCTAACCCAAAGCTAGGTTATTTACTCAAGTTCCCCAAAATTTCACAAGAGTTCAAGGTATGTCTTGCCCCCTGAGAATTCCTCTCTTATGTGTAGTCGTTTCACTAATAAAAAATGCTAAAGGTAATTAGAGGGCACACTTCTTAGCCTTTGATGATTACAAAGACCTTGACTGACTTTTCTACACTTCTACATTATTCTACCCCGCCTCCTTCTGCACTTTTCTCATTAAAGATCATGTCTCCTAAGCATTCTAGTTTGTAAACTATAACGACCTGATTCAAAGTGTAAACTAACAGATCAACTCATTACATGGTCTAAGCTGTTAGCCACTGACCAAGTGTAGGAATTTTAACTAATGTGGGTGGATTGTAATACCTCATAACTAATACCTGCTAGGGAAAGATGTGGTTTATTCATGAGAATGAATTATAAATCTTCAACTTTGGTTAACCACTTTTAAAGAAATGACCTAGGCCCATTAGTTTGCACTTTAGGATGGGTTGTTTGCACTTTAACTTAACCCAAAGTACAAACTAATAGGCTTAAGTTATCTCTTTATAAGTAATTAACCGAAGTTGAAGTTTTATAATCCATTCTCATTAATAAATTTTACCAATAGGTATTAGATGTGGGAGTAAGTAAACCACCCACCTTAAGAAATTTTATCCACAAAATTCCTATACTTGACCTGTAGCTATTAGCTTAGCATACGTCTTACATGGCCTGTGGCCAGCGGCCTAGCCTACATCCCTAGTTCATCCCACCATCCAATACAGAACTAGGTTGACTCTCATACTATTTGAAACAACCTGATGCAAGTGCAAACAGATGGGCCTTGTCATTTCTTTAAAAGTGGTTAACCAAGTTAAAGATCTATAAATCATTTTCACTAATAGAACAGATCTTACCCCCGTAGGTATTGGATATGGGACTAACTTTAGGGGCCTTACAATTTACCCCCCTTATGAAATTTCATCTTCAAAATTCATACACTCGGACCTTGGCTAACAACTTAGCTCACGTCCAGTCCATAACACTATTTAATGAGGAACTAGGTTGGCTCTACTACCATCTGTAATAACCAGCCTACAAGTTCAAACTAATGGGCCTACGTCATCTCTTCAAAAGTGGTTAACTGAAGTTGAAGATTTCTCACTAATAAACCAAATCTCACGCCAGTATGCATTGGATGTGGGTCTAATTTATGGGCTCTTATAATATGTCATTGTGATAACCCTAACTTAGTCTTACATATAATATCAACTAGGGTAAGATCCTATTTATTAGTGGGAATGTACTATAGATCTTCAACTAAGTTTGCACTTTAGGCTAGGTCATTATACATGATTTACCTATTGGATGGTGAACTAGATTGGTCAAGTCCATGCTATTTGCCACTTATAGAGATAGGAATTTTGAGGACAAAATTTCCTAAGGTGGGTGGTGTTGAACCTTGTTTTAATGTTACAACACTCTAAACTCTTTAAGGATGAGCAATGGAGAGCAAGCAACTAACTTGATCAATCTCAACTCAAAGCCTTTTGAAGTGATGAAGTCATAAGAACTTTGGTAGATGTTTGGTTAGGACTTTAGTAACTGAACCATGGAGGTACAAGCCAAGGAAGATGGAGTCTCAACCTTCGGCCGACCTTTGGTCTTATGTTGGGAAATGAAAGACCTTAAGCTTGGTATGAACCATGGAGAAATGAGCTTTGATTACACTTTGGTTAAGGGGTAGCAACCAAAGGCAGAGAGATTGAAGTTGAAGAGTTGATACATCAATATTTGGCAAGCATTTGGTTATGTGTTCGGCTACCAAAGGAGATCTTCAACTAAACTTTAGAAACCAATTAAGGAGTTTGGAAGCTCATAGTAGATTGGTAAAGTTTAAAAAGATGATTCGACAGATTTTTGGTAGCCAAAAATATCATGGTTAGTGTTAAGTGATCGTTTGGTCAGTCATTCATCAATCGATCAATCTAAGCCGCTAATAAAAGCAAAAGTTGGTAGTCAAAATCCCAATGGCTACTATTTTTGGACAGAACATGGAAGGCTATAATTACGGCTTGGGGAATGTATTTTGAATACTTCTTACTGCCTTTTGTTACTCTTAAGAACTCTAGACCCTCTTGGATTAAAATTAGAAGAACAAGCGTGTGTTAAGGTAACCTTACCTATTAGCTTGTATTCTAGGAGCTTTGATTGTACCAATCAGATTGCTTGTAAAGAGGGCAAGCTCAAGTGTGTTTGAGGAACTGGTAAACTCCCAAGGTGTGGAAGTGCATGTGAGAAAGCATCTTGCTTGTGGAGAAAGGTGCTTGGAGAAGGTGTAGCTTCCATAGGTTATAAAGTTCCAATGGTGTTTGGAACTTGTTGGAGCAAGGATCCTTGGCACTTGGCATTCGTGAAGGAAGGTTTGTTAAGATTCCAAGGGTGTTTGGAGTGCAAGGTTCCTTGAAGCTTGTGAAGTGCTTGTGAAGAGAAGCCTAGCTTGGTTGCTTGTAAGGTTACAAGTTGGTTGGCTTGGAAGGTTGCACCTAGATTTCATCACATAGCCAAATTTGGCTCGTGATCGGATCTGGATGTTTAGGGAATGGGGAGGTTTTTTTGAAAAAAACATTAGTTAGATTAGGGTTGTTTTTATTTCAGATGGCTAAGATTATAGTTTGGGGCTAGAAATTTTCTCCCCCTTGTTCAAGAAATCTAATATATATATATATAAGTTTATAAGTTTATAAGTTATGTCTCAAGCACATGCCATGGTTGCCTGTTTGGACAGCCTTGGTAGATCTACTATAACACTTTCTCTATGTTGTATTTTTGCATGCTATCACTTTCATATTGCTCATAAGTGGTAGATCTACTAAGTTTATTATCATATTTCTCTTTCGACGGCCTATATCACTATGTATGGGAATCAAAATCAAAGATAGGATGCAGCTTTTACTACTTAGTAGTAGCTTATCCGCTACTTTCCCCAATTTTGTTCCCCTACATAGGTATGCTTTTAATGCCATCTTTTGCATGATTGTTTAATTAGAGGTTCACTATGTTTCACTAAAATACCAAGCTAAAATGACATCAGTAAAGGTTTGAACAAAACTCCCAACCATTATATGTGTATGTTGTGTTCTTAGTATTCTTGGCTATGTTATGTGTTTGTGCTCCTAGTTGTGCCCTTAAAAGATTTTTGATAAAATCTATAAAAATTTTATGAAGAGTGGATAACTACCTACCATTCATTTTAGTTTGGACTTTGGGAGTGCATAGGAATGGAGGGTAAAACCTTCATTCCCTATCTCTGGTTGCAATTTTCATTGAGCCTATTGTAAGAGGTGAAATTTTATGAAATTTCACCTTGACCTTAGGATGTGTCCCAGTATGGTCTTTTAAACTTTTAGGGCCTTTAGTTGGGTAGAAAATTTTCTAGAAACTTCCCAAGTCACTTAGGTCCAGCCAGCTCTAGAAATACCTTGGCCAATGCCTACCCTTCTCAAGCCCAAATTTTTAGAATTAATAAAACTTCAAGACTCAGATCCATTCATAGTTTTGGAAACTTAAGCTCTTAAAACTATCTTATACAAGCCCTACCTAAACTTATTATAAGTATAAGAGGGTTTCATTTTTACAAACAGGAGAGTATCGTACGGATAGTATGAATTGCACTAGTATTCCTTTAAATGCTTAAGCAGTGCAATGTATAAAGGTAATGTGTAACATAGCGCATTTCTAAAATTTGTGGCACTAAGCTTTATATGTAAGCATGTTTTGTTGAGCCTATAAGCTGGCCTATTTTATATAACCTATTTTTGCTTATAGCCTTTCGAGGCTTTCTGAAGTGTTTTAAGTTTCTAGTGGATAACAATGTACCCATTTGTCAGTCTTGAAATATCATTAGTGGTAATCGAATATGTTTGATTACTAACATATGTTCTACATATTTGTAGGTGAGGCCTTGTGGCATTGGTCGACATAGGCATGTGAATCTGTGACTCGTGGTGGTGGTGGGGGCCCTATGTTATGTATTGAGCTTTTTGACTATATTATTGAGCATGTGCCCTAAACTCATGTACTATGTATGAGATTGGATTGGGGCGCACGTGTATCTTTATTGTATTATTATTATAATGGATGGTCATGCAAGGTATTTAACTTTGGGGCAATGGCTAACAATTGTCTACATAGTGTAGGCCTCAATGCCTCGAAACACAAAGAGGAGCATTTAAGGTACACAAAAATTATTTGGTTGTAGCTGTATGTTAGTGTTAGAGAAACATGGACTACGGAACTTATAGTTCTTACCACGCGAAGAGTCTATATGAAAACCAACTGTTAGGGTTTGATGCCTTGACGTGCGATGATGTCTCTATGTTTTAAGTTATCTTTTGGCCAATATGTTAAACACGTAACCACAACTCAATGTTTACATTACTGCAAGGCTATCAACATCAAGTAATAAGATACCTAATCCAATCACTGGAACTAAGTATCAAAGCCAGATCATGAATCCACATCTTTCAAAAACTCAACCTCTTAGCTACAAGTGGGGGTGTTGCCTTCATGTAGCTCGAAGTGACCATTGCATTTGAAAGTCACCCTCTTACTTATAGGGGAGGTGTTGCATTTTCTGTGGCTCAAATGCTCATTCAGGAGCCCTTAAGTTTAAAATCATTCATATGATAGTATGATCAACATACATTGTATGAAAATCTGATAAGGTGTCCGTCTTAAGCTTCCTTGAGGGTTAGAATTCGTTTTGTGAGATCCCTCAACTTAGTCCCACATCTAATACCTACTGGGAGAAGATCTTGTTTATATGTGGGAATGGACTATAGATCTTTAACTTCCGGGGTACCCATTTTAAAATGACTTGGCCCATTACGTTGCACTTTGGGCTGGGTCGTTACAAATGGTATCAGAGCAACCTGGTTCCGTGTTAGATGGTGGGATGGACTAGGGACGTTGGCTAGGCTGCCGGTCATGGGCCAAAAAAGGTCGTGGGCTGGGGTTAGCAACGGGCCAAGACTAGAAACGTTGGCTAGGCTGCCGGTCGTGGCCAAAGGCCAGAAAGGTCGTGGGCTGGGGCTAGCAACGGGCCAAGAATAGGCATTTCGGGGACGAAATTTCCTAAGGTGGGTGGATTGTGAGATCTGTCAACTTAGTCCCACATCTAATACCTACTGGGAGAAGATCCTGTTTATAAGTGGGAATGGACTATAGATCTTTAATTTCTGGGGGTACCCATTTTAAAGAAATGACTTGGCCCATTACGTTGCACTTTGGGCTGGGTCGTTACACGTTTAAATAAAGTTTATTCGACGGTAATCTAATGAAGAGTTTTCTAAACTATAACATCAAGATTTGGTCCGTTCTTCAGGCCGAATCGGGGTGTTACAACTCACCTTCAAGCTAAGCAAGAGAAGAACTCCAAGTGGCCTTTGATGATTTATATGAGGAATCAATGAACATGGCCAAGAGGAATATGAACCTCAAGAACACTATCGACAAGGTGACTTTGGAAAAAGAGGCACTAGAGAAAAAGTGACATCTTTGGAGAATGAATTCGCCTCACTCCAAGGGAAAGGATGATCAATATACAAGGTTGAAGTTAGAATTTTCAAGGCAAAAGGAAGGGCATATCATGCTTCTCAAGGAAATGGAGGACTTGCTCAAAAGTATGAACTAATCCCTCAAGGTTCCTAAATTGTCTAAATCAATAAAGGGGAATTCCTCACTCAAGAGAAGGGTCTCATGTGCAACCATTTACCTCTACATCTCTATCTTGCCATGAGTGTGGGAAAATATGACATATCTCTAATATGTGCAAGATAAAAGATTTAATTGCTCATGGAGTATGTAGATGGGTATCTAGGAAAAAATTGACAATGTCGAAATATAGAAATCAACTAATCCAAGAGTTAGTATGTTGATCAAGAGGTCAAAAGGATATACTTTCACGATGGATCAAGACACAGCCTTGAAGATTTCACATGGTTATAGGATAAACAAAGGGAGGAAAAAAGGTTGTCTACATGCAAAGGAGATGTCACATGCAAGACTAGACACCATCTTTCCACACTCAAAAGGTCGTTAGACAAGGGTACATGGTACTAAAAGGGAGATCAAATATAAGGACAAGAAGGGTGAAGTTCAAAAAGCCTCTTGCTTCTTGTCAATAGGTAAATTTCTTTCAAGAACTTTTACTCCTTGCAAATTAAAATATGATTTTGATCCCTTTACTTCCTTACTATTCAAATTGGAACTTCAAAATGATTAGATTTTTCAAAATGGGTAGTTATGATATGAAATCAAACATCAAGTACACGTTTTTAAATTAGTTTTCAAAAAGCCACTTGGATAGTTGAGTGTCTTGTTGAAGCTCCAACCAAGTGAGTACTTTTACTTGGTTTTTTAATATATTCGTAAATGAGGGAAAAGATGGTTCCAAAAGGATGTTTTGAATTTGAGAATAGTTATTCCTAATACTCTTAACATCCACAAAATAGAGTTTGGAGTTGGGAAGACTTAAAATTTTAGCTCACATTTCAATTAGCGGCGATGATGTTCGGTTGAAGTTCGGTTCTGAGTTCGATTGACTGAACAAGTTGATGAAATTTGAAATTTATTTTAGAAAGAGTTCGGTTGACATCCAGGTTAGTTGTTATGGTAACAAACCAAATGGGAAAGTTGAGTTGTAAAAAGCTAACCCTTGCCAAATGCTACCTCCACCATTGCCAAACATCATCGCCGCTGTGTTACCACCATCTCCCTTGCCTGAACACCATCCTAGAGCCAGTGTGATTCACCGCCCAACCAAACCGCTACCAAAAGTACTCCCAACCCCTCCGGCTAGAAGCCAACCAATCAAAGGTTGTGAAACCATCTGTTTTACTCTCCCTCATGGTTGTGAAACCGTCCTGACCACCAGAGGGTTGTCACGATCGTCATCCTCGTCGCCAATTACAATCTAAGATCCAAACTTCGTTTGGTTAACAGTTGGGCAAACGATCGGTTACTGAACCATCTCAGAACATTGAAGAAAATGGTTTTTCTTTGGATGTTGTTGCACCTCTCCTTGTGCTCATGGTGGGTTCCTTTGGGGAGGGGGCTTCCTCAAGGTCCAAGTGAAGTGTGGAGACACCGAGGGAGCCGATTGTGTGCCACTCCTTCGATCGGAAGGGATTCAAAAAGGATGACTTTGACAAAAGAGTCATTGTTTGCAAGAACCAAGTGGATGTTGAGGAGTTGGAAAGCCACTTTAGGGGATTCCAAGGATTGGTATGAGCACCCAAAGTTGGGAGATTGCTTTCATGTCAACACCGAAGAAGAAGATTACCCTTCCACAAACTAGGGAATTCTACCACACCATTGGTGAAGGTAAATGAAGAGTACTACAATACCAAGGTGGCTAGGCAAACATTCCACCTTAGGTCAGGCAACATTGCACAACTCTTGGGTGTTCCGAATGATAGAGACAAGATATACTTTGACAATGTGCAATTGGAGCATCTCGTAAGATAGTGTCATATAATTAAGGCTCATCTACTTTTGTTGTCAACCCCTTGACCGAAGGGTAACCAAAGTCTGCTTCATCACGGCTTCCCTCCAAGCCCCTAGTGTTTGATTGTTGAACACATGACCGAAGGTGAGCCAAAGGTTGAAACACCTTCTTCCTTGCCTACACCTCCATGCTTTGATAGCCTGACTCCTGAGCTAATGTGTAACCAAAGTCTGGCCAAACTCAAACCGAAGTGTTCACCGCTTCATTACTTTACTCCATTGTTGGTGTGATGCTTAGCCTTTGGTTGCTTGTTTTTTCTAGCTCACACTTAAGGAGTTTAAGTGATGTGTTCTCATCAAAACAAGGTTTAGGTGAGACTTAGCCATTTTCGTGTAACTTAATGCACTCTTTGATCAATTAATGAGAATGACTAATTCACTTAGAGTTGTCAATCTTTAACCGACCATAGGTTTCATGGGGTGAGCACCATGAGCATGGCATTCCATCATGACATCTTGCATCGTTTTGGACTAACCTCTTATTTAGGAAAGGTGTAATGAAGGTGCAAGGACTCAAAGGTAGAGCTTCAAGAACCAAAATGTGAAGATCGTCAAGTCAAACTCAAAGGGAATGCTGCATGAAGATTGACTAACATCAACAACTTAGAGAGTTCATAACATATGGTAGTTGACACCATCCAAAAGTGGGAGAATGCTAAACCTTATTTTGATGTGACAAAATTCAAAATCTATAAGAATGAGCAAGTGAAAGAAAGCAACCAACTTGGATCAATGTCAACTCAAAAATCTTCCAAATTGATGAAGTCATAAGGACTTCAGCAGATGTTTGGTTAAGACTTTGACAACTGAAGCATGGAGGTTCAGGCCAAGGAAGATAGAGTTTCGGACTTTCAACAGACTTTCAGTTGTGCATTCAGCAACCGAAGACTTAGTCTTGATGTGAAGCTGCGGAGAAATCAGCTTCAGTTACCCTTCAAAAAAATCAATATCTCCCCACCCCCTTGATGGTGGTGGCCAGATCTGGCCTCCAACGGCCAGGCCAAGCTACTCCTCGGTCAGACCTGGCCTAGGGCAGCCATGTTTGGCCCCACCATGCAACAGCCTGATCTAGCCAGCCGACCAGATTTGGCTGTCCTGGCCAGATTTGGTCAGGTGACAACCCAATCGGACCTGCCAAGGCTTGATCTAGCAACAACGGGCAAGAACCCATCAGCTTTGGTTCCAGGGGGGAGAGAGGAGAGAGAGAGTGGTATTTCTTTCATGTCAGATTTGGGTCGTCCATGTAATTGGACAATAGAGATCGAGGGCGAATGTAGGAAATTATGTTACAGTTGCCCCCAAGCTATGGATATATATATATATATATCGAGCCAAACAATAAATTGTTAAGTGTCAAAAAAAGACAACTAATTAAAGTCGTGTCTGGAACTAATCTATGATCTATCTACCTATACATAATAAAAGAATGAATTTGAACAAGTGTCCTTAGCTTTTCATGAGAGATTAGCAAGTTTCTTATTATGATAGTTTGCTTTTATTTCTTATATTTGTAATTAAAATAGTTAAAAAATTCAAAAAAAATAAAAATAAATGTTTTGTTTATCAATTCCTATTATGTATGTTTATTAACTCATATTTTCCATCATTGTCATATTTGTAATTTAATTTCAAAAACTTTTGAAAACAATAACAAAATAATAATAATGATAGAAATTAATAATAACAATATTAATGATAAAATATTTCTGTTTATAGATTCAATATATTAATTTTTTTCAAAAAATAAATTATATAAGATTTACAAAAACAAATAAAGCACTTATCTTTATCAAATTTATAATTTAAATAATCAAAATGTTCGAAAATAATTATAAAATATTTGTGTTATTAAATCCTACTATTATAAGTTGTGTTCATCAACTCTCATAATGACTTATAATTTAACTAATTTATTTTAAAAGATGTTGTAAAAAAAATAACAATGTTGCTTAGACATTAAAGGCAAACTAACCGCTGACGGCAGCTAGACATGGTTGCCCTGGGCTCAAGGCTGTCAAATATTTGTTTGCCATCGATCTTGGGCGAGCGATGTCTGGCCGCTTGAGGACTAGTATGGTCACATCTAGATGCAGCATCTGTAATCACTATACGGTTACATATTAGTTTTTTTCAAAATAATAAATTATATAAGATTTACAAAAACAAATAAACCACTCATTTTTATCAAATTTATAATTTAAATAATCAAAATGTTTGAAAATAATAATAAAATATTTGTGTTATTAAATCCAACTATTATAAGTTGTGTTCATCAACTCTTATAAGGACATATAATTTAACTAATTTATTTTAAAAGATGTTGTAAAAAAATATAACAATGGTGTTTAGACATTGAAGGCAAACTAACCACTGATGGCATCTGGACATGGTTGCCTTGGGCTCGCCATGTCTGGTGGCTTGAGCTTTGTATGGTCACATCTAGATGCAGCTCTTGGGCAGCCATGTCCGATGGCTTGAGGCCTTGTATGGTCACATCTAGATGCACCATATGTAACTGTTGTATGGTTACATATAAATTTTTTTCAAAATAATAAATTATATAAAATTTATAAAAACAAATAAAACACTCATATTTATCAAATTTATAATTTAAATAATCAAAATGTTTGAAAATAATAAAAAATATTTGTGTTATTAAATCCTACTATTATAAGTACCGTTCATCTACTCTTATAAGGACTTATAATTTAACTAATTTATTTTAAAAGGTGTTGTAAAATAAAATATAACAATGGTGTTTACACATCGAAGGCAAACTAACCGTTAGCCATGGTTGCCGTCGGCTCACAGCTGTCAAATATTTGTCTGCCATCAGTCTTGGGAAACCATATCTGGCCACTCGAGGCCTACTACGGTCACATCTAGATGCTGCAGTATGCTAATTAAAATTTTCTATTTCTTTTTAAATTTCGAATTTAGGTAGAATTATGTTTAATATTTTTCATAATAAATAATAATAAAATTTTAAATTAAGGGAAAATTAATGGACACGTATAACTATTGGAGGGTCATAACTGAAAATAAGATAATTGAAGTTGAAACATAATGAAAGTAAACACAATCTTAGCACTTCCATTTAATGGAGATGATGAATCAATTAAAAGTAAATTTGGATTTGATGGTCGGTAGAAAACATAGATTGAAGAAGATGATAATTAATTATAATTAACTTATCAAAAAAATCGTTTAAAAGTGTAATCAATATATTAAAGAAAGAAATATGTTTCGCCCCAAGTATGCAAACTTGTAATGGGATTTCTATCCCATGAGCTAATTTAAGCTAATAAAGAAGTAATCGCTCCTCATCTGCCATCAAAAGACGTGTACTAGTAATGAGGAAGAAAAATGACCGGCACTAGTAGTAAACAATACAAACATAAAAGCTAGGGGCACTCACTCGGAGCAACCCTAGCCACTTGAAGCGTCATCATTATTTAATTCAGAAAGCAATATTTTTACCAATTCATTAATTAATGTATGTCGTGTTGTTACAGTCTGGCTTTGCTTGTTGGACACGTCCCTGTTCACAAACTCGCTTACGCTGCGGCGGTTGGGTTTTTTAATTTCACTTACACCATCTTTCCATACTTTCATTTGCTTAAATTAACCAGGGTTGTTACTTTCAAAAAAAAAACGAAGGCATGAAAGTGTTTATGTATAGATATTAGATAAAGATGGTTGGAATTGGCCGATCAAGTGCATACGTAAAGTGGGCCAACACCCACGTTGAGGAGCACATGCAACTTCCGGGCATTCCGGTGGCAATCTTTTTATGCGGTTTGAACTCTTTCTTAAAATTTTTAAATATTCCTATAATCTAATTATAGAAATCTTGGACTGTGAGATGATAATGTGTATTCTTTATTATAGGAATTGGAAGAGTCGAAGCAACAATAAACGAAGTGATTTTGAGGTGAGCTCAAGACAAAGAAATTGATGATATTTTGGTTGTTCCGTCTCTTTTTTGGATCGAATAACCATAATGCAGCCAAACATCCTTCCTGCCCGCCGGCTACCCTCACCGAATAATCTCTCTTACTAATCTTCCAGACTTCTTATTCGGTTACGTGCATCCAATTACTTGTCTTATGTATTTAATCAGACTCATAGTTTTGTCCGTTCTGTAGTTCTTTTCTATTTAAAAAATCAAAAGGTTGGCGGTTCTGAGAACGAGAACTGACTTTGAAGCCGTAGAAAATCCGAAAGTGCAAAGGTTAGGCTTCCACGATTGAACTAATTTATCTAGTCAAGAAAAAATAGAAGATAAAAGGAAAATTATTCAATATTTATCTTCAACGTTATGCAGCAAATAAGATTTTTTGGTCCGTCAAAAAAATTACTAAGGGACCTTTCAGGTGGCACAAAAAATTAATTTCATAAGAAATAGAAATGCAATAAAATAAAATGATATTAAAATTTTAAAGATTTTCCTTACAAGTTTAAATAATAAGAAAATAAGATTAAAATAAAATATTTCTTTCCAATTACTTATGCAGTTGTAAATTTTTATAGATCCTAAGTGTAATTTTAATAGGTAAGAACTAAAACTTTTATTAGAGATTTTAGAGTATTTGATCATACAAAATTAGAGATGCCGTGAATTCTTTTAGAGTAACTTTGAAGAGGAAGATAGATGTGTGAAAAGGCGGAAGTAATTATCATGCAGAAAATAAGACAGTAATTGCACGCTGATGACTGGGCCTAATTAATGCCTTTTGAAAATAAAATACCAACTAACTGCTTAATTCATATACTCTTGAACTTCAGCATGTATATTGAATATATATTTATTAAGAGTAAGATGGTTGCACCGAACAAAACACACAAAAAATGTAGAAATGTTGGTACTGGTCTATTGGAGCTTGACACGGTCTTATCCCTTCTGATCATGAACGATGGGAAACAACAAAACAAATGCACAGATATTTTGTTTTTCGCTTTGTATAATATTTTTCTCTATCTATAATTTAATTCTTGAGCTTCATGTATATATATATATATATATATATATATATATATAGGCGCGCTGCTGTGCGCTGCATGAAAATGTAGCGCATCAGCCGCGCAATGAATCTGGGCCACTGGATTGAAATCTAGCGGCCCAGATTACTGGAGACCCAGACCCACCCCTACCCGCCCCAGACCCACCTGGGCGCCTGCCTGCCCGCTCGCTCGCTCGCCTGCCCGCACGCCTGCCTGGCCGCCGCCGCCTGACCGCCCTCCTGGCGCGCCGCCTAACCGCTCACCCACCCATCCCCACCCCCCGCAGGCGGCCTCCCGCAGTGGCCCCCCGCCGCGGCCCCCTCACCTGCCCCCCTACTCCCCTCATCAGCATCCTCCCCACGCCTTGTAGCCGCGGTGCCCCTCGCCCCCGGCCGCCCCATTCCAACCCCCGCCGCCGCCGCAAGGCGCCCCCCCCTCACCCCCGGCCGCCCCATTCCCCTCCCCCAGCTGCCACCCCCACTGCACTGCGGCCCCCCAAGCTGCCCGCAACCGAAGCTGCCCGCCACCCTGCCGCGGCTCCTCCCCGTGGGGAGTTGGTCGCGGGACGGCGGGCGGGGTCGGGAGGGCAGGTCGTACCAGGGAAGCCGCGGCAGGGAGGCGGGCGGCTTTGGTCATGGCGGGGGCTCGGTCCCACGGTAGCGAGTGGGGTCGAACGGGTGGCGGGGTCGGTGGGCGAGCGGGCGGGCGGGCGGGAGGCCGGGATCGGTTAGGTTTGGCGGGTCGCGGGGTAGGGGATTGTGGGCCATTGGATTTTCATCCAACGGCCCACGGGTCATGCGCTGCAAAAAAACTACAGCGCATTGCATCCTTTATATATATATATATATAGATTGGATCGCCTTCACAACCGCAAAGAAATTTTTATGCCCCAAACCTTAATTTAGGTCATCCAATTATAACGGCGGTCCAAATACATCTAATTCTTCAAAAAAAGTACATGATTAGACGGTGTAGGCCCAGCCACCCAACGGCCAGGGTGGCAGGAACCTAGGTCCGCCCACCCTCGATTGCATATGGCCGTGGCTAGTGAGATCCAACCAAAACTTGTGGCCGATGACTAGTCGATGGCCTGATCTAGCCGGAGGAGGTTGGATATTCAGCCTTGGAAGGCTGCACCCAGATTTGGTCACATAGCCAGATTTGGCTCGTGATTGGATGTGGCGGTCATGGGGATGGGGAGGGTTTTTCTTAAAAAAAAAATAGTTAGATTTGGGTCGTTTTTATTTCGGACGGCTAAGCTTATAGTTTGGGGTTAAAAAATTTCTTCGCCTTTGTTCAAGAAATCTAATATATATATATATATATATATAGTTTATAAATCATGTCTAAGAAGACCTCACAGATTACAAAGACTGTCGTGGCCAAATATTACCAAAGAAAAGAAAAACTCACATCGGCAACCAGCATGCCTGACCAGATCCAACTAATAGTGTTAAAAGAAAAAACAAGCCTTTTCTTTACATCCATTTCGACAGCCATAGTCGAATCTGAGAGAGTCCCAACTAAACCTTAAAAAAAAACAAAGAAAAATCCACCATGTCGGGAGTTGAATCCATCCATATGCGGCTGAAGGTGGTTGCAAGCAACTGAATAGCCTGGTCGGAGTTGCGGGTAGGGATGCTAAACAACTAAGTCAAGTCAATTTCAATAGTGTTCAAACTCGGCTCGTATTTTTGCGAGTTCAAGTCGACCTCCAAAGTGTTCTAGCCGAGGTGAGTTTGAGCCCAACACAGAAAAGCTCGTGCACTAGTCATATATATATATATATATTTATATATGTATATATGTATATATATTATTCTTGTGCATAACTTGAATTAAAATTAATTATTAAAATTTAAATAGTTTAATTTTGAAACCAATTATATGCCAAATAGGAGCTTCAAGTCTAGTCGGATTCTTCTGCATAACTTGAGTTAAAAATTCTATTTAGAATAATTTATCAATTTTCTATCATTAAATTGGTCTCACGTATTAAAATTTATATAAATAAATATAAAAATATAGGAATAGGTCATTTATCAATTTTCAAATCAATGTAACTCTTTTAACCCTCTCATCTAAAATATTAAACTAGTTTTAAAATATCAATAAAGTGGTGTATTTTAAAAAATTATAACTTTGTTATTTTGATATGAAGAAATAATTATCAACCTCTTACTTATGCAATCCATTTTCCACGTATATAAAATTCTATAGGGCCCACTAGAAAAATTCAAACTATATGAAGTGTAGTACGCCACAATTTTTTTTATAATTATTACTAATTACAGAAAAGGAGGCATAATTGACAATACACGTTAGGGGAATCGAAAGCGATGATATTGTTTCCATGAGTTAAGTGTTCACCTAATTGTTTTGCAAGTTGAAACATGCCATAGGTAGCTTTACAATCAATCAGATAAGACCTGACCAAGAAAGAGGAGCAAACACAAGCTATAACAGGACGCTATTTAATTGAGGTTACCAACCTGCTAAGCCAGCTGGTGATTGCCGGATGGCATTATCAGTGTTGGGCAACATGCAGTGCTTGTATCAAATTTTCACTCACTTGGTTATTGAAAAGGCTCGTGACAAATTGTTTCATATCTTTTCACGAAAAAAAGTGAAAGAATTTTCTTTATAAGTGAGAAAATTAGGCTTAATTATTAGAAAAGTTAATTTAGAATTGTCTTTAATATCCTGTAAACTAAATAAAAATACCGCGGCCGTCTCCCTTCCAACACCAAATCCGTCCACATAGATGCCAACCAATCTCACCGACCAATGGCATAATTAGAGTATAGATAAGATTTGTATCATCAAAAGAGAAGTTATACTTAGGCAACATTTAACTAGGGGTGAGCAAGAGTACTGGTGTAAACTGAAAACCAAACCAAACCGAAATTGAATAAGCTGTTAGGTTCAGTTTTGAGCAAGTTCGGTTAAGTTTTCGGTTTTTACATATAAAATTGAATGCCATTTGCTTATTTTGGTTCGGAAATAACCGAAATCCTATTAAAAAAATATTATAAAATATATATTTTACATTAATTATCTGTAAAACCCTAACTTCGAGTAATAGTTTTACCCGCTTGTAGTTGGCCGGTTTGAACCAGTCTCGAGTCAGCTTAAGCGAGCTTGAGCCAAAATAATTTTAAAAATATAAGTATGAGGCTCAGATGGCCATATGAGCATGTTATGGAGGCTAAGTATGCCCAACATGCATATCATAGTTTCAATTATGATATAATAGAGCATGAGTTATCAGTGTATACACTATGTATACAAATAGATTTTTATGGGTTAACCAGGATTTTAGGCCTAGATCTGAGGCGTTGTAGCGCTTAGTATCTATTTGGGATTTTCAAGGTACCTCATCGCATGCATCATAGGGATTTTGGACCATCGCATTGTGCTTTGTGCGGTCTAGCTCGATTGCGTTTAAGGTTTCAAAGCCTATTTACCCTTCTTGCCTCAATTCCGCCTATAGACTCAATTTTAGGACTGAGTTAGTTTTGACTTTCGATGGTCTCGATCTGAGCTTTTCGTCAATATGTATATTGCATATACCCATAGGTGGGTCCCACTAGGCCACGAGTTGTCCAACATTTAGATCCTGCCATGTGGCAAGATCTGAGCCGTCCACGTCAACCCTCCCTTCACCATGTTGATTTATAGAATATTTCCCACGATTTTGAGGATTTCCACCATTATCGGCGCCATTATTTTGGCTCACCGCCGACAAGACCCTGGCCCTCTGGCCACCGGATTGGTACGGCGGTGACCACCTTGCAGTCAGCTATATGTCCGTATCCACCATCACCATCAGTGCTGCCACAGTCGCCGTTGGTGACTGAGCTTTTATCATTGTTCATCACCACCGCCACCGCCCTTTCGAGCAGTTTTCTAGCGCCGGCGAGCCACCTTCGACCGATCCGACCACCCACATATCTTCATCTAGACGAGATCTTCATTTTGAGACCACCCATAACCACCACCACGGCCATGATCACCGCCGATGATGTAGCTGCACCTGGTGGTCGAAGCCATGTCTTTCCGGCCGTTTTCTGGCCAGCCGACGGCCGGAGCATGCCAGTCGTCACTGCAATCACATTCCTCATCCTCCCCTCCATCGTTCCGCGCCGCCATCCATGTTTTTTGGCGACGAGCACCGCCGCGCTTCTCCTGGCCCTTTTGCCCGAGACCGCGTCCGCCACCCGCGTTTGGGTCCACCACCCTCTTTCGCATCCGCCTAGTCATGTCGAGTTCACCAATCCGAGCCCGTGCTCGTGTCCATCAATCCAGACCAGTCCAACTAACCCAGCCCAGCAGTTTATTTAACCTAGCCCGTGTTCGTGTCCATCGGTCCGATTGAGTCATTTTGAAACTGTTTTCGTTCCTTCATGCACCGATTTTAGTAATTCGAGAACCCTTATATTAATTTAAATTGATATTCACATTGTTTAACATGTTTGGATATAATGAGTATTTTTCTTTATTTATTAATTATTTTGTTTATTTATTTATTTATTCATGATTGTTCATTTCTTATTATTTATATATTTGTTAACTTTGATGAACGATTGTGCTGACTAATTATTCTTCTTGATAATGTATTTATTCATAGAAGTTATTTTTGTTCATTTTTATTTTATTTTATTTAATTAATTGATTGATTATTAATCATTTTTGTACTCGTGTAATTATTTATACATATTTAGTCATATGCTCGTATATTTGATGTTTTTATTATTATGCTTCCTAATTAATTAATATTAGTCATTTATTTATTTCTTTATCTATTGATTTATGTAATTAATTATTTTTTATGTATTTAATTATTTATATATTTACTAACACGAGTATATATAATATTTACTCGTGTTTAGTCATGTATTTATATAGTATAATTATATTATTATTTTCTAATTAAAGTATTATTTATGTTTATGTATTTATTATTTACCTAATAATCTATGAGTTTATTTATTTATTTATTTGTTATTATGTCTCCATTTACGTGCCAGGTGTTTAGTTGTAGGTTTATTAGCACTGTTTTCTTTATTAGGATGTATTGATGATATGAGCACACATCACAAGCATGCATGATATAAAGATGTTCAATGTAAGGTTACGTAATCCGAGCTCACTGTAGATGTGTCGATGTGCTTGGACCTTGGACCATAAATCCATAGGACTTTCCCTCTCTGCTTGACTCCTTGCGTGTAGAATTTAATCATGCTTTAGATGTAGGACAACATGGGAGATGTTTTATTAGATCCCTCCGATGTCGGGCCATTTGGCCGTGTTTTCAACACATGATTAATAAAACTACAAGGATGATATCCCTTATTGGTTTTTGAACTAAAGCTCTAAAAATATATGATCTAAGCCTTTTACCTAAGCCTATTATATAGTATGTGTGAGATCCCCCAACTTAGTCCACATCTAATACCTACTGGGAGACGATCCTGTTTATAAGTGGGAATGGTCTATAGATCTTTAACTTTCGGGGTACCCATTTTAAAGAAATGACTTGGCCCATTACGTTGCACTTTGGGCTGGGTCGTTACAAATGGTATCGAGCCGACCTGGTCCGTGTTAGATGGTGGGCTGGATTAGGAACGTTGGCTAGGCTGCCGGTCATGAGCCAGAAGGTCGTGGGCTAGGGCTAGCAATGGGCCAAGTATAGGTATATCGAGGACGAAATTCCTAAGGTGGGTGGATTGTGAGATTGCTCAACTTAGTCCCATATCTAATAACTACTGGGAGAAGATCCTATTTATAAGTGGGAATGGTCTATAAATCTTTAACTTTCAAGGTACCCATTTTAAAGAAATAACTTGGCCCATTACGTTGCACTTTGGGGTGGGTCGTTACAGTACGTGCATTTTTATGGATTTCACAGATGAGATAATGAGTGGTATGATGATATATATGGACCGCACTAATACTCGTGGTATGATGATATATATGGACCACACTAATACTCCTTCAAACCTTGAGGTAGTGCAGAGTATGAGGTTACATATATGGACCATACTAATACTCCTTCAAACCTTGAGGTAGTGCAGAGTATGAGGTTACTGTGTAACGCAACACATTTTTGGAATTTGTGGCACTAAATTAATCGTTCCTTTTGGCACTCGAGTACCATGGCAGGTGAAATATGGAATATGTGAGGACATAAACGTTATATGTATGAATATGAACATTAGCCGTGCATGCGAGCCCACACTTGCTTAAGAATGTTTTCTTACCACCCAGTGTGAGGCAAATCTTGAAGTTTCATAAATTTTTAGGGTAATGGAATACCCATTTACCAGATTGTATTAGTTATTTTTCTGACTAGTAACACTTGTTATTAATGTTTTTTATATAATATATATAGGCCTTACAAATCCCGAGTCAACTTTGGTTGGAATGACAGATAAATGCTACACACACTTGAGCTTGGCGCATGTATTTTTTTCCCTACTTTTACATATATTTGATGTGTTTTGACACGTATTTAACAATATCTTCCATTCTCAGACACCAAGCGAGTTGTTTCGATCTATTTAATCGATCAAGTCATACCGACCAACAATTTTAAACATGACTCGATCGTAATATTTCTGATTCGGTTCTTAGATGAACCGAAATTAGGGTGTTACATTATCATAAAATTATAATAGTTTTATGATATATTTCTCTTTGTTTAATATGATATATATTTAGAATTACATATTAAATGATTATCTTTAGTAAAATAATGATACAAATTTGATTAAATATTTAAACAAATCTATTTTTTATATAAATTATCATGGATTCCGGTTTAGTTTGATTAAACCAACTGAACCAAAATATTTCAATTCTGTTTGGTTTGATTTTGAAGGTTATTTGGTTTGGTTTTGATTTTGAAAAATAACCACCAAATTTAGTTTGGTTATTTCGGTTTAGTCGGTTTAGTTAACCGAATGAATGCTCACCCCTACCTTTGACCACTAGTATCATACGGTCAAAGGTGTAACCAAATGGTATGGTAAAACTAGAACTAATCAAAATAGCTGATGCTTTAAGCATAGGTTCATAATGATAATATTTGTTCTCCTTCCTGATGCCCAAATTAAGGGTGGAGTAATCCCTTCCTGATCAAGACGACAGATGCATCACCCATAATCTCTAAACCACAATCAGTGTTTCCGTTCATGAACTCATCAATGGTGTGCTTCCTCATCATGATCTCATCTGAACAACAACCATCCTTGCCCACCCGTACTTAGGAACTCAGTTTGAAAGGACATCAAGTGTCTTGAACCTTGGCTTGCCCTAGAATGTTCAAACAATTCAAGACAAGTTTCCTACTCTTTCCATTATTAGTTTCTTTTCTTTTCTTTTTCTCTCTTTTTTAAAATTATTATTATTATTATTATTATTATTATTATTATTATTATTATTATTATTATTATTATTATTATTATTATTGAAGAGGAGTAATTGTATCTTACCTCCTTTGACATTCCTGGTGCATCAAATGTATCGCCACACACCCAAATCTGTCGACGTTCCAAGTATTTTGTGCCATACCACAGTCTAACACTGCATGTGCTCAATCAGTTTAACACACTAATTCAAACACATCCACATCCTATGGCCAATTTGACCGCCTACTATCCTGGTAAGAAGAAATCAAAAGACAACAACAAGAATAGAACACAAAAAGAGGCACAGAGAACACAAACACATACTAGTTGGAGAAAACTAGGATTGACTCACGGGAAGCTAACAACACAACCAAACAACAAGCGAAGCCTTCTATCTTAATTGACCAAGAATTGGCTTTGATACAAAAATTGTAACACCCCAATTAGGTTTAACCCCGAACTGAATCAAAATATTAAATATTGGTTCACAGCTCTTGCTCATTTAAAATAAAATGTTGATGATATTACAAGACCTAATTACTCGAGGGGTCAAAAGATGGAATGGCTGACGTACTCTAATGCACAAATAAAACACATGAACACATAATGTATGCACAAACTCCTATGGTTGGGCTCATGAAAATAGGATGCCCTAAATAAATCAAAGTCACAAAAGAGACTTAAAATCATTGAAAAAATCTGGCAGAGTCTCCCCTATAACTAGGTTGTCGGACAAAATTGGAACCTATACATATTTCTTATTTAACAAAAATAAATGTAGAAAATTTCATTTATTGCATTTCATCATATAGAATCATTTCAAATGAGTTCAACAATATTTACAGGGCATTCACAACCTAGTTTCATAGTCACGTGACAATCACAACACCTTTTAAACAATCTTCAAATGGGAGATTGCCTAATATTCACAAAATAGTAAGGCATGTGTGCCTCAAAGTATACTGCCTCAAAATAGCTCAAACACAAGTTAGTAACAATAATTTTTATATATTTTCACATAATACAACTCAATACTTCAGTTAAAAGGCTTAAAGGCTCTCATACATGTATAATCATATTGGCTCACTAGCCTCACATAATACTAACATGACAGGGCTCATTGGCCTCACACAATCAAATCAAATGGCTCACTAACCTCACATTAGAGAAACCACAAACAACACCATAATAACAAGTCAACTTCCCCATGAGTCAGTCTAGATCCTTGCATCTCTCCGACCTATAAAACTTAGGCCTTTCGCTCTATGGTTTCGGTTTCTGTTCGATTTAACCCGGATCGAGTTTCTTGTCAGTCCTTTTCGCCACACTCATGTATGTATAGTACTAGTATGTGCAAGCCATAACCCAGTCTCCATGGTGCTTGGCACCACCTGACTAGACACTATATTGTCTCGGCTCTTACTTTTAATTTTTATTGTGTTAAATCTAGTTTGGTTTAGGATTGTGTTTCTTGTAAGTCTAGATTGTTTGCCATTTCTTTGGAGCCCAATTTGGTCAATCATAGCCTGTGGGAGACCAGCGGCACAGCTCCAGAGTGCGCATGATCTGGTCCTAGCGCAAAGGCGCCCACCAGTGCCCTTGTGCCCTTTGCGCTTGCTTGATTGAGAATTTATAGTTTCTGGCTAGCGCATAGGTGCTAGTGCACTGCCCTCACACTACGCCCACAACCTAGGTCAGTACATACATGCTTGTGATGCCAGTGGATCATGTTTTCCATGGTGGTCACAAAGGCTAGTGCCCTTGCGCTGACAATTTTCCCTTCTATAAAATCCCCACCTTTCTCCCCTTTATTGGCTTGCTCTAGCTCTCCCTTGCCTCCCAACCTTCTCCCCTTCCTACCGTTGCTTCTCCTTGCCTTTTGAAGCCTCTCCAAGCCTTCCTAATGAGTTTTAAGTCTTGGGTTGGGAAGCCCCAAGAGACATTCCCTTGGTGTATTGGAGGTAAGTATCTTTGCTCGTGGTCGCTTCTTGCATGCTTTTGCTTGCTATTTCTTGGTTGTCTATAAATATTTTTTTGTTATTATTTACATGTAGTTGTGTGTGTTAGGAGCATTTAGGTGGTCGTTTCATGGTTTTATGATGTTTCATTAAACAGATATTTATTTTTTAGCATGTCATGGTCACCTATGTTAT
This sequence comes from Piper betle, assembly GCA_033002965.1. NCBI lineage: Eukaryota > Viridiplantae > Streptophyta > Magnoliopsida > Piperales > Piperaceae > Piper > Piper betle. Next base: position 43,879 of record JAURVB010000420.1, read on the forward strand.
ATTTTTGCATAATATCACTTGTATCATGTTCATAAGAGATATATCAACAATGTTGATGAAACACACTTCTATTGTTTTGGCTATTATGAGAATGTATAGGGGCCAAAATTGGCGAAAGGTGGTCGTTTTACTGCTTTTAGTAGCCTTCCACCATTTTCCCCAATTTTGTACCCATGTTTTAGGTATCCTTTATATGCTATCTTTTGCATGTTTGTTATGTTAGGTGTTGGATATGACTCACTAAAATACCAAGCTAAAATAACCTAAGTAAAGGCGTAAACAAAAAGCTCTAGTTGTATGTGTTTGCTGCATTTCTGGTGTGCCTAGTTATGTTGTGAGTTTGTGCTCCTAGTTGAGGCCCTAAAATTTTTATAAAATTATTAAAAATTTTAAGATTAGAGAGTAATTGTCTACTATAAACATGTAAAATTTGGGCTTATGTAAAATTTAGGCTTACATAAAGTTTATTTAGGTTGATAGTTAGCTTGGATTTTCAGAGTGCACATGAATGAAAATTGTAACCCTAATTCCCTAAGTCCGATTGCAAAATTTGTTTAGTATAGTGTGAGTGGTAAAATTTTATGAAAATTTTTCCAGACCATAGGTTTTGTCCTTGCATCTCTGTAAATTTCAGGCCCATGGCTCGGTAGATAAATCTGCATAAATTTCCCAATCTACTTAGGTCTTGTGAGCACTAAAAATACCTTGGTCAATGAGTACCCTTCCCAAGCCTACTCAAGCCCAATTACTTGGGATTTAGACTTGATTATTTACAAGAATAAATCCCACGGTGTTGGCTAACCCTTCCATTTTACTTAGGCTTATTTGGAGTATACAAGCTCATGAACGAGATTTATGAAAATTGGTGCGTGGAATATGAATACTGTTCCCAACACCTTAACCTCACCTTAGTGGGCCTTGTTTGCCATGCTGGTCTATGGGCTAGAACTTGGTAATTTTTATACCAAATTCTTAGAGTCTCAGGGGCCACTGGTATACATTTGACTCCATTTGGACACTATTTGACCCATATAAAAAATTGTCTGGTAAAGTCCAACGATGAAATCCTAAGTATGAACTTTTCACTAAGTATTCTTGCAACACTAGACCATAATTAAAGTTATCTAATGAGGTTTAGCACATAACTAACCAAGATACTTCAGTTAAGAAAATATTTTCGGGTAGGGCATGTGTAGAGGTGTGGCCTCATTTTGCGTGCCAATGCAATCTAATCATGATTTGAGATTCATCTCTTTGGTAGGATATACATAGTGAGCTCGCCAAGTTGGGACAAAGAGCACAACTCATCTAGGCCTATCGAATTTTTTACTTCTTCTCTGTTTGGTTCCATGAGTGAGGTTTTAATCAAGTTTTAGACTTAGGATGATGTCGGCTGCATTTTATCAGATTCCTCGTTGCTAAGCCATTTAATCGAGTTTTTCACAATTTAATAAAACTACAAGAATGAGATTCCTTGCTGGTTTTCAAATTTAAGATCTAGAAAACTTATGATATAAGCCCCTACCCAAGCTACTACATAAGTATACAAGTTTTGTAGTTTTCACAAACATAAGAGTATGTTGTATGGAAATATATGAATTGTATGAGCACCTTTACACCCAAAAGTACTGTAATGTAATTATGGAACTACGAATGAAAGTGAGTTTCTGAAAATTGGGGCGCTAACCTAACTATTCTAAGCTAGCCAATTATCGTGACGGGTGATATATGGAGGATGTGAGGGCATAATTAATTATGTGTGTAAGTATAAACCATTGAGTTTCTCCAGCATTTGTATGATGTTCATCCATGTCGGCCTTTGTTTACTGGGTTGTGGTAGTATTCTAGATGCTTATTGATTTCCCAAGGGTGTTAAGATACTAATTTTCCAATATTGTTTCATCATTAGTTATTTTTAGATCGGTAGTCAAATTTGTTTTATTACTGAAAAGATTTGCTATATCTATGTAGGTCGGGTACCCATGTCTGGGGCTGGCATGAGTGGATAGATTGAGAGGCTCATAGCAGAGGATAACTCTATCTTCTATGTTTTGTATTATATAGTCTCATGTATTAAATGGCTAATGTATTTTTTGGTGATATGAACTTATGTATTGGGAGCTCGAGATTATGTGATGTATGTATCCTAGGATTATGCCCTAAGGCCTATGTTGGTATAATGGTAATGTTATATGTGGTCTAGGCATTTTCATTATTATTATTATTATTAACATTGTATAGGGTATTAACTTTGGGCAAAAGCTATCAATTGTCTACGTAGTGTGTAAGCCTCAAAGTCATGGAACATGATGCCGAGATTAAGGTGCATGAAACATATTTGGTTGCAGTTGTGTATGTGTGATCATGGTTGCATAAATTGGAATCAGAATCAGAATTGGTTTTTAGGGAGTCGGAATCGAAATCGAAATCAGTCTAAATAAGACAGGAATCGGTTCAGTTGAATCGGTCAGAATATGTCTAAATCGGTAATAAATAATAATTTGACAACTCATAACATAAATATATAAAAATTAGATATTGATATCATTTTGATATTATTGTGTGTATTATATTTTATGATATTTTTCATATTTTTTAATATTTTTTTGAATTATTTAGAGTTAGCTATTATTTTGACTCGAGTCGGACACAAGTCAAGTTTTAATTACGAGAATGCCACCATTGTTATTTCTTTCCCCTTCGCATGTTCTCCCTCACATCCGCCCTCCTTCCCCGTTGCTACTGTCGCGCCCCCCTCTCCCCAGACCCGCCGTGCCCCGCCTCCCTGCGCTAGCCCCACCCTATCCCTCCGCCGCCGCTGCCGCCGCCCCCACGCCACCTCCCTCGCTGGCCACACCCAGCCCCACTGCGCCCCCCGACCCCTGCTCCCCCAGGCCCCTCCAGATCCTCCCCCTGCCCCCCACCCAGCCCCCCCATCACCAAGTCGCTGCCATCGCCGCTTGCCGTCACCGCCCCATCCTCCCCGCCCCGTCTATCACCACCGTTCGGAATCGGCCGATTTGGGCCAATTCTGAAGGAGATTGGCTCGAATTGGTCGAAATTGACTCGAATCGGCCGATTCACAGACCGATTTGATGAAAACCGATTCAAGTGGTTTTTTTAATTGGTTTTCCTCTGATATGAGTGGAATTGGCCGATTCCGATTCAAAATCGCCGATTTTCACAACTGTGTGTGTGATAAAGAAATGTGGACTGGAGGAGCTTACAGTTCATACCACTTGAAGGGTCCATATGAAGACTGAATGTTAGGATATGATGCCCTGTATACTTAATTTTTATTTGCAGGCTATGTGAAAAAAGTAACTCGACCAATTTTTACTTTACCGTAAGAACAACATCATCATAAGAATATGTCACCTAAACTCATGGTTGGAACAAAGTATAAGAATGGGATCATGCACACACATATTTCAAAAATTTAAACTGTTAGCTACATTGGGGGTGTTGTCTTCGTGTAGGTTAGAGTGGTCATTGCATAAGTAAATTTACCCTCTTAGTTGCAATAGAGGTGTTGCTTCTTTTGTGGTTTAGAGTGCTCATATTAGGAGCCTTAAGTGAAAAAGCCTTCTTATGGAAATATGATCAACATGCATTATATACATAAACCACATAAAGTTACCATCTTAAACGTCCTTAAGGGTAAAGATCTACTTCCATAAAATTTGTATGCTAGTAATCCAATGAATAGTTTATGAATTATAACATCAAAATTCGATCCGTTCTTCGGCCAAATTGGGGTGTTACACACCAAGCCCCTACATAGAAAACATATGTTAGTAATAAAGATTACCAGTCCAAAATTAACAAATGGAAAATAGTCCAAACTGGCAAATGGATCACTCATCATCCATGGGAAACTTCAACATGAATGAGAAAATCTCCCAACATCCGCATCATCATACTGGAATATGGCTAATAGGGCCTAACCATAATCACTGAGCTAAACACTCACACAAAACCAAAATACTCAACGGTAACATGTTAGTGCTATGGCCAATCGGGCCGAAAGTGTATGCATGAATAGGAATTTGGTCGATGACAACATGCTCATGGTCAATAGGGCCTACCTGATCACAACTGTAACATTGTATGGTCCAGATACACTCAACAGAGATCTTGGGCATGCCAAATACACACTACTAGCAGGTATTATAGGTGAGGATCATAATAAAAAATATTCATCACTAAATCGTACGCCACAGGTGGGTATCAACCAAGCCCGTTAGTGGGCTTCCCACTCTCATCCATCACGAGTGCATAGAAAATCTTAAAATAATAAAATAAGTATAAGGTTAAGGAAGGGTTGATATAGTCTAGCGCTATGGGCTAGATCTCATCTTCGAAATATTATCAAGGGATCTCAACCTTAAAGTTTTATTAATCTAAAAAATTGATAAGATTACCTGTTGGTAGTAGGATCTAATAAAATGCCACTAACTATGTCTTACGATATAAAAATAAAACAACGTTTAGCTAAGCAACTGATCAAGCAAAAAAGAGACCTAACTAACTTGTGAGACAAACTCCACGTCCTAACTCGGCAATCTCAATTCACACATAATAGAATTAAGATAGGCGGGGAAGAAGGAAGACTCAAAAAGCATGTTAAAAAAATACTCATACTCCTTAGAAAGGAGAGTTTATACAGAAAAATCAATGAAATGAAGAGACTGGGCATGAATGGGTGTGACCCAACATGAACTAGAGTTTGGATGGCTACGTTAGTTTTAAAAACACCAAATCCAACATGAGCTACACCTAATATAATTTATATGAACAACACCTTTAATTTGAACCTTTTTTTGTAAGAGTCATATATAATTAGATTTATGTGTATAAAAAAATAGAATACTAAGAAGGTTGTTGACTTTTTTTTAACATCAATATGACCTATTTTAAAATTTTTAAAAACATGTACTAGTTTAAAGGTATTTTAAATTTAATTTTTATTATAATTACTTTGAAGATAAAAGAGTTAAAAATATCATATGATTTAAAATTTTATAGGTATCTTAATTTTTTGTTTCTATATTCATCTATGTAAATTTTAAATAGTGAGAGCTACTAAATTGATCCATATAGAACTCGTAGCTCATATAAACTATACAAGGTGTAACTCCTGTACGCAAAGATCATTCACAAATTATATTCTAAAAAGAATGTCGAACTAAAAATCAGAATGTTGCTAAAAAGGTATATAAGCTATATATCGAATTTTTTTAAAAAAGAATGAGGTATATAGCAGCCACTGACCTGAAAATTTGCACATGGCATGCACATATTAGAAGTCGTTTGTACATTACGTGCTCTCCCAACTCTTTTATCTTTCAATTGATCGTGCCACTAGACCGATAGCTGAAAGAGGTTTGTTGCCGGATTGTAAATATTCTTCTCCCATCGTATCGTCAAGATTATTTATTAAGGGTTCATTTAGTTGGCAAGAAAATAGTATAAATAAAAAATTATATAAAATAGAAATATAATAAGATAAAATGATATCAAAATTTTCTTACATATTTGGATATTAGGAAAATAAAATATTTCATCTCACGTGCATCTAAACGTGCCTTTAAAATTTTCATTCAATTTTTTTATTTTTTCATTAAAAAATGTTATTTGTAAATTTTTTATGTAAATTTATTTTGACTGAAATTGATTATTTTTTTACTAAATCCCAAAACATCTCTTTTTTACTAAATCTCAAAACACCCACAGAAAATTTGTGATCTCCAAATTTTATAAATTTTTCTTGCTATTTAAGGCAACCAAACAGATCATAAATGATTTTTTAATTAATTTTTATTTACTCATATTTATTAATAACAGAATAGTTAAAAATTGCATCATTGTATCTTACAGATATTATGTACACGCTCTCATTATTATAAGGAATCATGAGTTTATTTATAAAATTAGAGTTTATATGCCTCTAACATACACTCAGACATAGCACATTTTACCTAGTATTAACAACAGAGCAATTAAATAGAGATTTGATTAAAAATTAAATATTTAATTAATCAAAATATAATGACATAAATAAGTAAATTATACCATTAGTAATTAATTTAATAATAATTTAAATAAAAGTCTACTTTTAAAATTAGAGTCTATTTCTAAAGGATATATGAGGTCATGGTACGAGGTCCAACACCAGTTGCATGCACCAACAAAGCAGGCCTCCCACTGGGCAGCATTCCGGATCGGTCCAATAACCGGTGCATTAAGGGAATTAATAATCGCGATAAATGATAGGGACTGGGGTTCACTTCAAAGATTAAGCACATAAATGGCAAGACTAGAAAACTAGCCATTAGGCATGGGAAAGGCATTTAATTCAGACGGGGAAGCAAACCATGTGGGGTGGTGGGCGTCTGGCTGCATGGTCCTCCACTTGTGGCACCGAAAATGTCTGGTCTGGATGAGCAGCAGCGGAACGTGGATGTCACTGTTGTCTTATGTCCATGGCTTGTGGAATGTTTTGATGAGAAAATTTTTATCAAGCTACATTCCATCTCTGTATTTTTTCATATATATATATATATATATATATATATATATATCTTCCACTAAATGGGTAATTAATTTTTTCCGGCCGAATTAGAAGACGCGCCGAAGTTTTTTGCTTAATCATTTTCCACCATGGGAGAGAGCATTAATAAAAAAAACAGAAGAAGTCAGACTAGGGCATTTTTAATGTTTGGACTTGGAACAAGGCTGAACATACTAAGCATTATTACATGGATAGAATTACACCCAAGACAAAGTGACAATTATATTATCAGGCACCAGAACATTATCACCACCATTCGTTTTCGGATGATTTTTTCAAATTTTGTAAAAATTTAAAAATACAGAGGTCCTAAAATTCTCAGTTTTACAAAAAAGTGGTATTTTAAAATACCCTATTAGTGGCGATAAGCATTGAAATCTCCATTTTTTTTCATAATCCGGTCGGAAGAAATTTCTTTTCTTTTATCATGAACCAAAATCTCCTAGGGCACTAAAGAGTTTCCGGTGATCACACTGATTCTTTTATCATGAATCAAAATCTCAGGAGGAGATTTTGATTCTTTATCATGAAGCCCCCATTTATATTTTTAATGCTTGGACCTGGAACAAGGCTGAACATATGAATGTATGGATAAAATGATTCCCATTACTAAGTGACAATCCAGAACCATATTATAAGGCGCTGGAACATTATCGTCACCAATCGATTTTGAATATTTTAGAATTTTGTAAAAAAATTTTAAAAATGGGTCTAAAACTCTCAATGTTACAAAAGGAGGGGGGCATTTTATATACTCGTTGGCAACGATGACAACCAAAATATAGGTTCTTTTATAATCCGGTAGGAGGAGATTTTCAATTCTTATGTCACGATCTAAAGCCTCTTGTGACAACGAAGAGATTTTAGTGGCCATAGCTGCCCCCTTCCCGAAGGAGAACCACATCGTATTTCCAATACTTGGACCTGGAACAAGGCTGAACATAATATAATATATACTTATAGTTATATGGATAAAATGACTCTCAAGACTTAATTGACAATTCAGAACCATATTACAAGGCAGCGGAACATTATCACCACCAATCAATTTTCTTATGGCTTTTAAAATTTGTAAAAATTTTAAAAAATGCCCCTAAAAATCTCGATATTGGAGAAAGGGTATTTTTTCAGGAATTAAGAAAACTGAATTTTACGATTTTTAAAGAATTGTAATAAGGACCTCTTTTGGGGGGAAGGGGAATTTTACTATTTTATAGGTACCTTTACAAAACCTGATTGGTGGAGGCTGCGTTCTCTGAAAATTTCTTCATGCTATTTGTATTACATAATTGCGAAAATTGATATCGGTTTTTAAATCAGTTACACGGACAGCTATTAAATCCTACCAATTCAACAAAAAGCCGACAAGAATTGATTTAGTTTGATGTGTCTAAATTGGTCCATTATAACAAATATGTTTGCATATATATAATGTTAAATGTACCAGCCTATATATAAAATATTAACAATTTCATAACACCCATAAATAAGTTTGAATTAGAAGATCTCATCACAAAATTAAACCACAATCTTAATTCTCAAAACAAATTCACGACTCTACGGTTTGACACAACACAAAAATAATTATTATTCATCGAGACAAGTCTATAAAATTAAGCGTTAATATAATATTATTGAGTATTAAAGCATCTAACTCATGCAATTAAATAAAATAATAAATTGTGTTAAAAAACTTTTAAAAAAAATAAACACAATATAATTTAATAAAAAATAGAAGATTGGACAAGACGTGGGGGAAAAGGGACATGTCGTGACGCTCAAAGGGCTGCTTGGTGCACACTGTAGCGGTGGACGGTAGTCGAAATGCACTGAGTGTAGAGGGCGGTGCTCAGGTGGCTTGTGGTCAGAGGTTCGAGTAGACCAATGGTTGGAGGTTACAAGGGGTGCTGAGAGGTTAGTGTCGACCGATGGTTAGAGATTAGATAAGGACGGTAGTCAGAGGAGGCCGCTGGTAGGATGTATGCCTGCCAGACGGTAGGAGCCAGTGACAGGAGGTCAGAGTGCACCTGCCTGATTTCAAACGGTTGATGGGAGACTGGGAGAAGGTAAGGATGTAAGTATGATTTGATTTCACAGGTTATACATCAAACTAATTAGATCTATTCGGCGTGAGAATAGGATCGGATCGGCGTCAATCACCTGATTCTCGATTTGTTTTCTGGCAGAAACGAGTTGGGCTGTTTTTAATTAAGAAACCTACCTAGCCTGGCTAAATAGATTCTACAAGGAATCCACAGATTTTTGCGACTATGTTCTATTATCACGCTTTTTTACACCAAATTGGTCCTATGAATCTTGAAATATAAGCTGCGTAACCAGTTAAGTCACAGCTACCACCATCAACTTCATTCATATGCCTACAGTTAAAAGATTATTTCTCAAAAAGCAACGAGATACGTATTTACATATGCATAGCAAGGTGCTTGTCAATTCAAAAATAAGAGCTGGCCACTTTTCACATTGCTAAATGATCAAACAAATTTGCTCATTGAAAATGCTTTCGTAAAATTGTTGAAATAAATTTATAGGAAACAATGAAACAATATGCACCCCTGTTTATACAGAAGTATCGTGACACCTGTTAATGCAATAAGTATCGTCGCAGCAGACTGAAGCAAAAGAGAATTTGGCCAAACGGAAGGATGAATAAATTGCCACTTGACATAGACCTATCATGACTCGTTCGATATATATATATATATATATATATATATATATATACATCAAAATAAGTTAAAACAGCTCTAAATTCATATTTACTAAATCATAATATTTTTAAGTAACAGACTTTGGACAACAAGAATGCCACTTTCTCCTGTATTTTTGAGTAAAGATGAAGGTGGTGTTAATTTCTACCCCTTCCACTGGAAGCACCTGATGTCCTTGCTAGAAGCACACCAGCCATTTAAACTGTACATGAAACGTATACACATATTTATACCCATATTTAAGAGTCAGCGACTTGTGAAACAGAAGCCATGCCTTGCTCTGCTAAACAAGTAATCTTGGGGTACTTTTGTATGCATCCCAGGTAATTTAGAGCATTCTCATGATCCAGAGGCTATAGTTGGTAACATGAAGGTATAGAAGGCAAGGCCCAATCAACTCTGCATTGGCAAGTCGTTTACAGAGCATGAGATATGCTTCAAGAATATCTGCTCGCTCCATATTTCTTCTCAAGCCTTGCAAGACAGCAACCATGTCCAAATACTCAGGAATAAAACCCATGTCAAGCATATTTACCAAAACCTGTGATGCATCTGCAAAATGTCCTCCTTTGACATAACCTCTCAACAGCCAGGTTAAAGTCTTCCTTCTTGGACGGGACTCCGTCATTTCTGTTAGCATGAGCAACCTTTTGACCGCATCCATTTCCATTTGTGAAGCACAAATGGCTAATAGTACGTTATAAAGTTCTCTATCTGGCTCTCTACCAGCAAGCTTAATTTGCCACAGCTGGTTCTCAGCTTCTAGACCTCGGCCAGCGCATGTGTATATTGCCAGAAGCCTTTCATGAACGACACCCAAAAGGGAAGATCCACCCACTTCAATAGCCCATTTAGAAAAGAGGTTGCCATTCTTTATGAGCTCCATCTGATATTTTTCCAACAGGTTGATATCTTCAGCATCTAATTCAGAGACGCTCATTTGCCAAGCCTTTACATTTTTCTAAGGTTTTTGCAGCTCATTCTGCTCTTTGACCAATGTTGTCAGTGCGATAAGGTAGCTATAAGCACCAGGTTGCAAACCACCTTCTTTAAAATACATCACCCACTTAATGGCTCCAACATAGTCTCCATCCACCTACAATTACTTTTAGGAAGATCATTTTAACAAAGAGATGAAGGTATAATATCACAATTGGGCGGAAAATGAGCATTATGTTTTTATTTGCAGAACAAATACATATAAATCTATTCCATTAGTTACAGCAAAACAGAATAAGATTTAAAGCTCTTATCCCTCACTTTCTGAACACGCTCGAAAACATAGGAACACAATAAGATTAAAACCACATAAAGTTTTGGTAGACTTGGAATTGCACGTTTGAATCAACATTTGCCAAAAGAGCATATTGGAGAAAGTTTCCATAGACAGGTGAAAAATAAATTGGCTCCATAATGGTGATAAGAACTCTTATTTTTTCTTTTCTGTTGTCGCCTCACTTGAGCAACCAAATTCATAATGTGACAGACTCTATTGGCACCCGGTTCAAAGATCCCCTAATTACGAGAAACAAAGTAAAGAGTGTCAAACCTTATTTTGATGTGATAACTTCAAACTCTCTATCTGCAAGCATGGAAGATCAAGCAACCAAGCAAAGAATTCAAGTTTGAAAAATCAAATGAAGCGTTTAAGTGTAGAATACTTCGGTTACACTTCTGCCAGAACTTCGGCAACTGAAAAATGAGGTGCAAGCCAAGGAAAAAGATTATTCAACCTTTAGCTAACCTTTGGTCAGTAATTCAGCAATCAAAGACCTAGGGCTTGGTGAGAAGCTGTGCAGTATCAGACCTTTGATTATGGGTTTGGATATCGAAGAGCATGAGGGAACCCTAGCGTTGAAATGATAAAGAAGTCAAGGGTTCGGTAGCCGAAGAGCCGAAGAGGTTTTAGGAACCTTAGGTGTGAGTTCCCTCAACTTAGTCCCACATCTAATACCTACTGGGAGAAGATCCTGTTTATAAGTGAGAATGGACTATAGATCTTTAACTTTCGGGATACCCATTTTAAAGAAATGACTTGGCCATTACGTTGCACTTTGGGTTGGGTCGTTACAAATGATATCAGAGCCGACCTGGTTCCGTGTTAGATGGTGGGCTGGATTAGAGAACGTTGGCTAGGCTGCCGGTCACCGAGCCAGAAAGGTACGTGGGCTGGGGCTAGCAACGGGCCAAGAATAGGCATTTCGGGGACGAAATTTCTAAGGTGGGTGGATTGTGAGATCCCTCAACTTAGTCCACATCTAATACCTACTGGGAGAAGATCATGTTTATAAGTGGAATGGATCTATAAATCTTTAACTTTCGAGGTACCCATTTTAAAGAATGACTTAGCCCATTACGTTGCACTTTGAGCTGGGTTGTTACAAATGGTATCAGAGTCGACCTGGTTCACGTGTTAGATAGTGGGCTGGATTAGGAACGTTGGCTAGGCTGCCGGTCACGAGCCAGAAAGGTCGTGGGCTGGGGACTAGCAACGGGCCAAGAATAAAAACGTTGGCTAGGCTGCCAGTCACGAGCCAGAAAGGTCGTGGGTGGGACTAGCAACGGGCCAAGAATAGGCATTTCGGGGACGAAATTTCCTAAGGTGGGTGGATTGTGAGACCCTTCAACTTAGTCTCACATCTAATACCTACTGGGAGAAGATCCTGTTTATAAGTGGGAATGGACTATAGATCTTTAAGTTTCAGGGTACCCATTTTAAAGAAATGACTTGGCCCATTACGTTGCACTTTGGGCTGGGTCGTTACATTAGGGTTGACATGGTAAAAAGAAATTTGAAGTCGATGAAACTTCAGCAAGGCTTCGACTGTAGGTTCGGCAACCAAAGATGACGTGACAACGTGACAAGTTCTAAGTAAATAATCATTGGACATTCGATCAATAATTTGGCAGTCGATTGGTATGGAAAAGTTGTCAAAACTAACCGTTAAAAAAACAAATGAAGGGATTTAAACTCCAACGGCTATTATCATGGGAGAGGCGTTGGAAACCTATAAATAAAGTCTTGGGGGGAATGTTTTAACACACTTTGGATGACGTTCAAACACCCTAGACTCTCTTAGATTAATTTGGACAGTTCAAACTTTTTATGATTGGCTTTACCAATTAGCTTGTATTCTTAAGTTTTAATTGTATAATCTAAGAAGATGTCATTGTGTGTTTGAGCTGTTTCATAAACTCCCTAGGTGTGGGAAGTGTGTGAGAGAGCACTTGGCCTATAAAAGGAGGGTGCTTGGATTGAAGAGTCTCTTGGCTCAAGGTGTGAGTTTATGAAGCGAGGTGTAACTTTAAGTGGTGGTTGCTCCAAGTGTGTTTCAAGCTGGTTGTAAAACTCCTTAGCACTTAGGAGGTGCTTCAAAAGGAAGGCCTGTAACTTGTAAAGTTTCTTAACACTTAGTATTTGTGGTAAAAAGCTTGTTTAAGGCTCCTAAAGGGTTAGAAGTGGAAGCTTCCTCGACACTTGATCGGTGCTTGAGAAAGAGAGGTTGTAAGTGCAAAGTTCTTTGGCACATGGTGTTGGATTTTAGACATAAATATATACATGCATCTATAATTGTATTATATACTCTTATTTAAGGTTGAACTAACTTCAATTGATCCATTAATATAGGTATGGATCATATGCGTAGATACTATTTTTGTAATTTCTTTTTATGAGGGGGTTATGGTCCCCAAATTTGCAAGTAATTTTTCGTTTAACATCTCATTGTCCAGAAACTTTGATCTTGACGAACTAGTACTAAATTTCGAAGATCAAAATCCTAAAGAAGTAAAAAATCATTTTACTTTTATGGATTTAGATACGGTTCCGTTGTCAAATTCTATTTGCTTGATGATTTAATATGAAGAAGAATAAAGTTTTATGGTGATGGTTTTATCATCTGTATAATTTGGTTAAACTTAAAATTTTGTTTTTTAAGTTTTAAAACCAACAAGTGGCATCAAAACAACTTCATATTAGATCATTGAGGATTAATTTTATTTATGTTTAATTTTGGATCAAGATTCAGAAAAGATAGATGCCAAAATAAAATCATATTGAATGTCTAGTTCTATATCACATCCAGATCTAAGGATTCATGATCCTAAAATAATACTAGCTTGTAAGAGGGAATAAATTTATATGGTCTTCAATCCATGGGGAGTTTCTTAAAATTCAGTATTAGTTATTGTCATTTTCACAAATTGGATTAAATGAAAATACAATAAATTTGTATATGGGATATTTATTCCAAAATCAAGGTCCTCTTTTAGTAAAATATCAAGTGAGGAAAATAAAGTTACAAAAGTTATAATTTCAGAAATTTTCAAATAAAGATACATTTATAACATTTTTCTGTTTTATGTTATTTGGGATTATTAAATTCAAGTTACGATTTAGTTATAATTAATATTTTAGAATTTATTAATGACTACAATATGCCACCAAAGTAGCCTCTTTTGTAAACATTAATTTATTTTTTAATATTAAGACAATTGTAGGTATTTGATTCATGTAAATATTAATCGGCCCAAATGAAGGTTAATATTTGACTGAATTATTTATTCATTTGTGGTAATAACTATGGGATAATTATTAAGATTCCATATGAATAATAAATCAGTTCAAAGGAAGGTTTATTATTTGACAGGATTTATTATCTATATTTCATTACTGTGCTAAGAGTACTACTTACAAATTAATATTTCTATCTAAAGATTAGTTATTAATGTTGTGCTAGGTATCTTTTGATGAGATTAACTATTGTTTGAATTATTAATCTTATTATGTGCATGTTATTTTGTTCTATTTTTAGTTAATCAATCTGCTTGCATGATTTCTATCAACATCAATTCAATTCCAATGTTTAAAGATAATTTTAAGGATTGGAAAGAGAGCATGATGATCGTTCTTAACTGCATGAATGCTTATATGATTTCTATCACATGAGTCTTATGATCATGAAGCGTGGAATTCCAAAGACCTTTAGGGGCAATGTGTCTGAAAAGGTTACTACAGCCACTGAGTTTCTTAAAGAAATTGGAAAGCATTTTGTAAAAACGATAAGGCTGAAATATGTACGCTTTTGTCGAACTTGATTTCAATGAAGTTTGAAAGTAAAACAAACATAGGAGAGTACATCTTAGAGATGCCAAATCTTGCTTCAAAACTAAAAGCACTTAAGTTAGAGCTATCTGAAGATTTGATCGTGCATTTAGTTTTAATTTCTCTTCTAGCACAATTTAGTCAATTCAAGGTCAATTACAATTGCCAAAGAGACAAATGAACTTTTAATGAGCTCATTTCTTATTGTTTCTAAAAAGAAGAAAGGTTGAAGCAAGAACAGGCTAAAAGTGCTCACTTGGCTAGTACCTATCAAGAAAAAAATAAGAAAAGAAAGAGGGCTAAAGAGCTGGTAATAGTTCTCACAAGCAACAGCAATAGAAAGAAAATCAGGCTTCTTGTATTTCTTTTGTGGTGAACCTGGACATATGAAAGAGGAATGAACTAAGTATCACGCGTTGACATGTAAAAAAGTGTTCATTTCTTAATTTTGTTTGTTATGAGGTTAATTTAACTTCAGTGTCAATACACACTTGGAGGCTAGATTTGTGGCTACTACTTACATAAGTGTATCAATGTAGGGTTGCCTGAGTTGCTGAAAGCCAAATAATGCTGAAAGATTTATCTATATGGGTGATGACAACTCAGTTGTAGTTGAAGCAATAGAGACTTTTAGATTATTATTGAAGACATAGTATTATTTGAATTTGAAAGAGACATATGTAGTACTGTCTTCTATACGAAATTTGATTTCTATTACTATATTGGACAAATCTGGTTACTCTTGTTCATTTAGACATAATAAGTTTAGTCTTTTTTAAATTCAAATATTGTGGGTATGGGGTCCTCATCTTATTATGATAATCTATATTTACTTGATACTATTGCATCTTTTAATGAAACTTTACATATGGGTTTAAGTGGTAGGAAAAGAAAATTAACAAATGAGAATTCTGCTTTACTCTGGTACAAGCGTTTGAGACACATTTCTAAACAAAGAATTGAACAACTTATATCATATAAAATTCTTGATTCTCTTAATTTATTACATTTTTAAGTTTGTGCTGGGTGCATTAAGGGAAAACAAACAAATATAAAAGAGACTAGGTGCTAGTAGATTTGCAAACGTCTTAAAATAATACATATGGATATTTGTGGGCCATTTTCTATGACTTCTTGGAATGATCAACAATACTTTATCACGTTCATAGACGATTATTCTCGTTATGGTTACCTTTATCTCATTCATAAGAAGTCTCAAGTATTGGACGTATTTAAGGTATATAAGACTAAAGTTGATAACTAACTTGACAAAACTATTATGGCTATCAGATCTAATCATGACGGTAAATACTATAGTAGATATGATGGATCAGGTGTACAATGTCCACAACCATTTGCCAAATTCCTAAGAGTACATGAATCATCCCACAATACACAATGCCAGGTACTCCTAAAATGAATGGTATTGCTGAGAGATAAAACCGATTCACTCTGGGGTGAGGTGCTAAAGATAGTAGCATATCTTCTTAATAAAGTACCAACAAAGGCAACAGTTAAGACCCTTTATGAACTGTGGACTAGAAAATAGCCCAGTATTAAGCATTTGTATATTTGGGGTTATCCAGATGAGGCAAAGCCTTATAAGCCAAATGAAAAGAAACTAGACAGAAAATACCCAATTCTTTGAGGATGTTCAATTTGGAGGGGGAAATGAAGTTAGAGACTTTGTCTTTGAAGAAGAATCTGTTTTTCTTCCTATGATTATTCTTGACAATAATGAGGATCATATTCCTGATGTTGTTCAAAAAACAATACCAAAATTAGAAGACAATATCAAGAATCTCCCTAAGCACAATCATCAAGTTATACTTGAAAAGGAAACTCAACAGCTTCAAGAGCAAATGCCATTGAAGAAATCCACAAGAGAAAGGAGAAATGTAATTTCAGATGATTATATCATCTTTCTCCAAGAACATGAGGATAACATTGGAATGATGGAGAGATGATCCAATCAACTTTCATCAGGCCATAAAGAATTCTAATTCTCAAAAGTGGATTGATACCATGGAATGAAGAGATGAAGTCCATGAAAGCTAATGACGTTTGGGATCTTATACCATTGCCTAAAGGTGCAAAACCTATTGGTTGTAAATGAATATTTGAAACTGAGAAAGGATTCGAAAGGTGATGTAGAAAGACATAAGACTTGTCTTGTTGCAAAGGGCTTTACTCAAAAGGAAGGCATCGATTATAATGAGACTTTCTCCAGTTCCATCGAATGACTCATTCAGAATAATTATGGACATTAGTGACACATTTGATATTGAGTTACATTAGATGTGCTGTAAAGACTATGTTTCTAAATAGTGACATATGATAAAACAATTTATATGGTGCAACAAGAAAATTTTGTATCGGGAGATTCAAAGATTATAGATTTGCAAATTAAAGAAATCCATCTATGGACTTAAGCTAAGCTTCTCGTCAATCAGTATCACAAATTTCATCAAGTTATTCTTTCGTTTGGTTTTGAGATGAATGTGATTGATGATTGTATATACCATAAGTTTAATGGGAGTAAGTATATTTTTCTGGTTTTATATGTTGATGATATATTGCTTGCCAGCAATGATATAGGTTTCTTGCACAACACCAAGAGATTTTTATCAAAGAAATTTGAAATGAAAGATCTTGAAAATGATGTCTTTTGTATTAGGAATTCAAATACCATCAGGATCGCTCTCAATGTATACTTCGGATTATTACAAAAGACCTATATAGAAAAAGTATTTAAGCGATTTGGCATGCAAGGTTGTAAACCAGGATATACCCCTGTTTCTAAAGGCGACAAATTTAGTTTCAATCAATGCTCCTAAAAATGACATAGAAGGAAAGGAAATGCAAAAGATTCCCTATGCTTTAATAGTGGAAAGTCTTATGTATGCTAAGTATGTACGCATCTAGATATTGCGTATATTGTTAGAATGTTGGGCAGATATTTAATCCTGTAACACCCCAAATCCGGTTCACACTCGTGAACCAAACCGGCATGTTACAGGCCCCGGTTAGGTCGGCTAACCCGAACCTAACTCGTGCGGATCCAATCTCGGCGTCTTAAGATGAAGATACAACTCGTAATGCATGGATGAATACACAAACCTAACATGGTACTACATGAATGACATGCAAGTCAGAGTACACACCAAACAATCTCGATAAAAATTAATAAAAGTTTTGAAATATAACGGACGGAGTTTCCCCTAAAAATGTAATTAGGGGCCACCCTGTCAAATATATATATAAAAATATATGTAACCAACTATCAAACAATTTCATTCACACAGAATCTAATCTACTATACACTCATTCTGAAGCTTGGGTTTCAACCCATCATACTTTTGCTGCGCTACTCTGATCATTTCATTTCATATCATTATCATGTCTCAAGCATTTGAATCATGTCATGTCACAATATAATAACATAATAACACAAAATTAAACATTCAGAAATCTAACATGTGTGTGTGCACAAGACCTCATTGCTCCTCCGTCCCGGCCGGCACATCCATCTCGTGCTCATCACCTACATATATATAAGAAAAACGTCAGTAACAAGCGTTACTGGTCCGAAAAGAAAATAACTATAGCAAACTGGCTATGAGAGCAAACTCTCATATGAAAGAAAACCATATACTTCCTCAAGAACACTCTGAAGGGCACTACTGAGGAGCCACTGGGCTGCAGACCCGGTAGCATCCCGAACTTACTGATCTGCTGCTGGTACTATGCTACTCTCAGCACTTCTTTTCAGTACTTCTCGTGAAACTTTATCCTAAGCCCTCTCCTTACCTCCATATTTCTCCTGGCCTTGAGCACGAAGGCCGAGTACTCTCAGGCAGTCGCCTTTAGTACCCTTTGAACCACAAGTCCGGACATGCGCTGTACTAAACAGTACCCGTAAACCTCCACGTTCTCCGGGTGTGAGGAACTCAAACGCGGAGTTGTCAGGATCCCTCGGGAATGGAACAGTCCGCTGGCACTAATCCAGAGCCCGCTTTGACTGTCACGGCATCCTCTGCATGGTACGTGCAGTCGATTTCTCCATCTCTCGTCTCACTGAAAACTCGATAAAACTATATATATAGGCCTGGGAAGGGATTCATATAATAGGCCCGAAGGCAACTTGTGGTGGATCTTGTTTTCGAAATCATCCTCGAGGGATCTCATCCTCGAGGGGTTATTAATCCGGAAAATATTCGATTAAATGGCCCGAGTTAAGTGGGATCCAATAAAACGCCACTTAACCCGCCCTGCAATAATAAAATAAACATACAATGGAAGAGCGTAAAACAAGACGAGTCCTAAACGGACCTGGTAGAAGCTCCAAGCGTGTCATCGCGCCTAGGCGGCGAGCTCCTACTTCGTACCTACACATCAAAACTAAATACTAACGCCCGCTAACTAAATGATGCATCAAACACAATGAACATCAATCACAATTCAATCATCAACACCCAGCAACAGTTAAATAATCATAAATTTAAATAATTCTAACTCATCCTAGTCATACCAATTTTATTGTGTTTTTCAAAGTTACGTCCTGATCACTTATCATGCTGAGACTCCTACCTCATTAGATCGCTGAACCTTCATTCACACTTAATCTCATCATGTAACTTATCATTTCATCCCTAATTAGTCATTAATCACATCATACACGATTATCATGCTCAACTCGATCTACCTCATTAGATCACTCCCTATTCATTCTCAATTAATTGCATCATGCAATCATCACTACACTCATACTCATACGTTTATCATGACAATTATTCAATTCTAGCATGTTATACTAACAATCATAATCAATTTTAAAGAAATCAATCGGAGGTAATTATACCTCACGTCGTCGGCAATCGGCGACGGCTAGGGTTCCGTCGCGCGTCTCAGAGCTCGAATTCGGCGCTCCTCGGCGTCCGAAGCTCGATCGGGCTCCACTGGGTGAGCCCCGCGGAAGATCCGGTGAATTCCGGCGAATCCTAGAAATTCCAATTTTTCCGGCGGTTTTCCGGCGACTTCCGGTGGTTTTCCGGCGACAATCGCCGGCGGCGTCTACTGGTCGGAAAGGGGTCGTGTTGGGTACCCTCGGAACCGGCTCGGCGACCCCGACTCATCTATGACCTCAGCGTGGCCAATGGAGGCGGCGGCTCGCCGGAAAACGGCAAAACAGAGCCGGCGGCGATGGGACGCTAGATCCGGCCAACCACGGCGGCTATGGCCTCCGTTCCAGTCGGGGAAGGTCGCTGGAAGGCTGAGGGTGCTGAGGCGACCGACCGATCGCGGCGGCGCTGGTCGCCGGCGGCGGGATCGACGACGGAAGTGCAACGCGGGCGCGGCGTCGCGGCGCGGCTTCCTCGCGTCGCGGCGGTCCGATGAGGGCCGGACCTAGTCCGGGCGGCAGGGCGACGTCGTCGCCGAGCTGGGCGGCGTCGGTCGACGGCCCGGCGGCGCCGACAGCGGCGGCGGTGGCGCGCGAACAGGGGCGGCGCGGGCGAGGGTTTGGGGAAGAAGAAAGGAAAAAGTCGAGGGTGTGTGTGGTGGCAAACTCGTAAATATTACTTGACTCGTCTCCGACTCGAGTCAAGTATAATAACTAAGTCGTATTAAATCCTAAAAAAATTCATAAAAATTGGGAAAAATCCCGTAAAATCAAACAAATACCAAACGTCGTAATGATATGCTCTAGAACTATCAACCCACCCGAAATGCCCGTAACGCATCCTAACGCAATAAACGGCCTAAAACTAATTCTACGATCCATTATATATAAAAATAATAAAAAAATGACTGGCATACTCTCATATATCTGATAACTCATTCTGTTCTGCTGTGTTCATGACGTTATCATCATATACTTGGGTACGCATGACCCTCATAGCTCATACACGCGACTGGCATCGGCTCGGTACACGTGTCCTGAAACTGACTCAACTCAAAAATAACGGTCGACCCGACCGGTTCTAAATATAAAACCCTAACTCGAATCGTGGGTTTTACAAATCCAGGATTGGATCATTGTAAAGTAGGTAAAAGAGTCACAAGGTATCTTCAGAAAACAAAACATTACATGCTTGCATATCAGAAGTCAGATCAATTTGAGATCATTTGGTATTCTGATTCTGACTTTGATGGATGTCATGATAGTCATCGATCCACTTCGGCTATGTCTATCAGCCTGTTGGAAGAGCTATTTCTTGGAGAAGTGCTAGGCAGACACTCATGGCTTCTTCCAACATGGCAATTGAATTCATAGCTTGCTATGTGGCATCCAATCATGGAATATAGTTGCGGAAGTTTGTTACAAGGCTGCGCATTGTTGATAATATTGAAAGACCACTTGAGTTATTTTGTGACAATTGGTTTGCAGTATTATATTCAAACAATAGGAGCTCATCTAAATCAAAGCACACAGAGATCAAGTTCCTTGTTGTGAAAGAAAGAGTTCAAAATGGCAAAGTTTCTATAGAGCATATTGGGACAAACTTCATGGATGCGGATCCGCTACCGCCCAAGGTCTTTTATAAGCATGTTGCTCGTCCGGGTGTTGTATTATTTAATGATATACTACTTTAGTCAAAGTGTGTTTTGTTTGTGAATTGCAGTATTTGGTTTATTTTTCACTCTATTTTTGGTGATCTCATAAAATTAGACCAGTTGAAAATAGGCATGTTTAGATCAAATTACATATAATTTTCATGTTGTACATCTATACTTGATATATGTCATTTAATTATGTTGATGTATGTGACCATGGATGGGTTATGTTACGATAAATGTAACAAAAATTACCTTGATCCTATATTAACATTAATTAATGAATGAGATTATTAATTTTGGAATAATAACATATGTTATTTTGGAGCTAATAAGGCTATATACATTTATCTATGTATATATAGTCTAAGTGGAAGATTGTTGGATTTTAGACATAAATATATACATGCATCTATAATTATATCATATGCTATTATTTAAGGTTTGTCTAAATTTAATTAATTTATTAAAGTTAAGTTTAATGGGTCATTAATATAAGTATAGATTTATATGTGTAGATACAATTTTTGTAATTCCTCTTTTATGATAGGTTAAATTGAAATTATGAAAAATAAGGATATAAATAGAGAGTTATGATCCTCAAATTCACAAATAATTTTTCGTTCTAACATCCTATTGTCCAGAAACTTTAGTCTTGAAGAATTAGTACTGAATTTGGAAGATCAAAATCCTAAAGAAATAAAGAATTATTTTGCCTTTATGAATTTAAGTATGCTTCCGTTGTTAAATTTTATTTTTTTGATGATTTAATATGAAAAAAAAGGTTTTATAGTGATGGTTCTATCATCTGTATAATTTGGTTAAACTTAAAATTTTGTTTTTTAAGTTTTAAAACCAATACATGGCAATTGTGAAAGGGGTCTTGTTACTTGTAAATTATTCAAGTTGGTTGTCATAGTGAAACTACAAAGACTTATCCAATCAAAGGCTTTGGTGGGCTAGAAAAGAAGGAGTATTAATTAATAATGTCTTTAAAAATCTCTTGTGTCTTCTCTCTTCCTTTCTCTTTGTGTGCATTATATTAATTTGATTCACTTGGTTGCACATTTGACTTAATTCTCTTATGTTTGATTTGTTCACTTTAGAGAACTAAGTGAATTAACATTAAAATCACCTTGTAATTTATATGGTTTGACCTAATTTGATAAAGTAACTTTGTAAATTTGAACGTGGGTTGCCTCACACACACCTCACTTAATTGGGTTCATTATATTGGTTATTGGCTTGACTATTTGTTTCTTATGCTTATTTGTTATCCTTTATTGTGCTTAAATCATGTCCACTTTATTTGTCTACTTACAATTTTTATAAAGGTCTAAATATTGTGGAGATCTAACTATTTTACTAAGTAATTGTAGTTAGCTCTATCCCATACTAAGTGCCTTTAAAAAGGTCCCACAAAGTTTATTTACTCCATCCTGTGCCGCTCTTTTGAGCAGTATAAGAAGTCACCTTACAAGCAAGCGTCACTGCTGACTCGATAAGCTGCTGTAGAAGATAGTAAGACTCTGCGTCTAGGCTCTTGGTGATGATTTTATGAACTCTTGATCTTCTTTTGAGATATGGTTGGTAATGATCCTATTTTGATCAAGCAATTTTTTACAAGTGATAATTTTCTACATGCTTACAATTGCTTCTCCCTCTCTGATTCCCAAATTGCATCAGGCAAAATCTTTTGATATTTTTTTGCCCTTCTCCATTTATAACATTGCCTACAAATATATTTATGAGATCATGGCCACCTGCCTATGTTCTCTCTTGCCTTTTTTAACTAGTCCTAATCAATCGACATTTCTTAAGGGTACATTTACAACAAAAGTATATTACTTACCAGTTGGTTCGCAGTTTCAACTAAAGGCATGGCCCTAAAAGATTAAGGGTTTTGATTTGAATTATCTTTTGATGAAGTCAAATGGAACTTTCTTTTCGTGGTTGCTATTAAAATGGGCTTCAAAAATACTTGGAGGAGCTCTTGGATAAATGGAAGTGTTCCTGCTCCTAGTTTTAGTCTCATAATCAGTCGGTGCAATTACGGCTTCTTCAAAAGTAAATGTGGATTGAGAAAGGGATGTCTTGTTTCCCCTCGGCCTTCCATCTTGTGCATAGAAAGCATTATTTATGTTTGAGAGAAAGGTTCCCTATGCCATCATTAAGTCATCATATACAATTAGGGCCAGGGTTGCTCGTAAAGTTTCTCTTCTATTTACCAATGACCTCTTATTTCTTTTCAAAAAATGGACACAATAAGCAACTTATATTAATGAAACTTTTTGGAAACTCTCTATTCTCTCTTATCTGGAAGCATATTCAATGGAAAGCTCAATTTTCTTCTCTCAAGCTTCTGAGTGCAATGTAGGGAACCCTTGGTGCAACTGGTGAAAGTTGTTGTCATATAACCAAGAGGTCATGGGTTTAAGTTATTGAACCAACCTCTTGCAAAATACATGGTAAAGGTGCTACCATAGACACTGGCCCTTCCTAACCTGGCACATGCAAGAGCCTTTGTATACCGGGTTGCCCTTTTCTAAGCTAGAAGTGTCATTGGAATCGATCATGTTATACCTAATCTTTTGGGTTTTTGGTTATTTGTTATGTTGTTACGGTGTAAATGGGCAATTGATATGTTGTTAGATTGTTAAAGTAAAATTAGGAATTGGATTTACTCAAATCTATATACAGACTTCTAAATATTAAAGACTTCTGGTAATTATATTGGTTACCATATTTCTATGAAAAAACTCGTCTCTCCTTGTCTACTATTGTAGTTTTTAACCATTTTCATTGCAGCTGTCAAAACTACTTCTTCCAGCAATATACATGAACATGGCGTCAGAGCAATTTTCTTCAGCAACGATTATGTGATGCACAAAGAAGTGGTTATTAACACGAAACTAAGAAACTAAAATGACACTTAGCTAAACATGAGTACAAACTAAGAAAATTAAAAGATTAGTAACGACTGAAAAGGGCTGGACAACTAAAGAGGATGTAGGAAAATGAATTGGACGGCCAAAGAAGTTAACGGGTAAGATGGGTTTCAAAGCTAGTGGGCTAACACATTGGGTTATTTAAGAAAACTGAAACTAAAACAAGTGGAGAGGTAGAAGCCCACTAATTTGATTTAAGAGAGCCCATGTTAGAGAAATAAGTGAGGGCAGATTCGTAATTTTGCAGTCTTCTTTGATTAAATACAGGGCAATGGATCAGTGGAGAGACTGAAAGTTACGCTTGTGGCAAAGGGGTACACGTACACATAGACTCTTGTTGTAGGCTATCATGAAACATTCTGGTGGTGTCAAATGAAAGCTAGACTTTATCCTCAGTATCAAAGCATCTAAACTCTAATTCTGAAGGAGAGTGGACAGTCTTTTCAATTTGAAGCCGGTGGTGTCAAATGAGACCTCTATATGATTTCTCTAGCTCTTTGGAATACACAAATGATTGTCCTGTGAAGCAAAGTGGTTGGATAGTTCCATCTAGTCTAATAAAGTTGGTACTCAAATAAAGATGATATTGCTCTGTATAGTTTATGTGAAACTAAAATAGACGATCCTTTCATATGCTTCAATGGTGTTTTAATAGAGCATGACAGATTATTCATAACTATTCTGATCTCTATCATTGGCATCTAAGTTCAATAGAATCCCACCACTTCCAACTCTAAGCGAAAACAAAACAAGATGTATGTATACTTATCTCTACAGTAGAATTGGATCAAAATTATTGAATGTTGCATCAGAGTTTGGTTCGATTTCAATCACTAGGAGGAAATCAGTTTTCCACAATCTAAATCCCACAAAGTCTTCATCTTAAACACCGTAGGAGAGAATCTAAAGTCTCTCACATATTACTTTTAACAAAATCAACGTCCAAATACATGGATCGTATTTAGACAAATAATGCATGACTCCTACTCCTATAAGGATCTGTAACTGATACATCCTTATTTAGTTAGGATTATTTTCGTTTATCACAATGAAAGATAAACATTGATATGGAAATCTCCACATATTGGGCGTATAAAAAACTACGTCCAACGCTATGGAACAAGCTGGACATTAAAAAACATTTTCCTTACTCTTTAGGGCCTAGTTTCTGAATAAAGAACATGAGTCATGACCTTAGCACAATCTTGAAACCCCCTGTCCAGTCCAACATAACCTACGTAATGATCCTAAGGGAAGAAATGATCAAGATAATGCATAAGAAGAAAGCAATTAACGGGAAGAACGACGCACAATGAATTTCCAAGCAAGATACCCAGCCGGACCACCTTTGCTTCCCTCCTCCACGAACTCCACGCCCTTCCTTAGCACCTCTTCCACAAAACCCACAGCGGCCTCCTTCGTCCCCATCTCCCAATACAACTCTATCACCTTCTCAATCATGCTAAACCTGGCTCTCAAACCAACACAGTCCATATCCTTATGCAGCTCCACCACCTCCCCGATTCCATGAGGCCTGCCCACCAGCCTCTCCACCCACTGCCACATGATAGACACCATCAACTCCGCCTTCTCCTCGTCCACACCCCGTTCCCCGCTGCAGCCAATCGAAGACCTCGAGCGCGCACCAGCAGTCTCGCCCCTCCTGTGCAAAGTAGACCAGTACCAGCCGGATTTCCCTGGCCGTCAGTCGGCCGTCGAAGTCGGCGAGCACCTCCGCCGGGTCCCTCACTTTTCTCGACAGCTCCTAGATAGTTTCGAACAGGATTGTGGGAGAAGCTGCCATGAAAGCGCGGGGAAGTTGAACAAGGGGAGAAAACCAACTGAGCTGGTGGAACCCATTCATGGGCAGCTGCCATGAAAGATGAAGGAGCAATCTCTACTGGATTCACCTCAACTGGGAAAGAACCTGCAAGTTCAGGAATTGGACTTTATGATGCATAAGAAGAATGAGTCCAGCAAGGTGGAAGTGACGAAGAAAGCAAGTATTGGAAATTAGATATAAATATATACATGAATTAACAATTGTATCATATATTATTATATAATGTTGGGTAAATTAAATTAATCTACTAAAGTTAAAGGTCATGAACCATAAATTAAAATATAGAATTCAATGAGAAAAATGTAGAATTCAATGTGTAGATACATTTTCATAAATTTTCTTTCGTAATGGGTAGAATTAAATTTATGGAACTAAAAATATAAATAAGGAGGTTATGGTCCCTGAATTCATATCTGATTTTCGTTCTAGTATCCCATTGTCTAGAACTTTGGTTTAGAAAATTAGTCATAGATTTGGAACATCCATAACTGAGAATTCAGGTTTTGAAAACTCTTTCTGGATTCAGACTTTAGTTTCTTTATGCTGTAGGTACGCTTTCACTATTTTAGTTTATTTATCTAGTTTAATTTCTCTTGATGATTTGATATGAAGTCGATCCAAGTTTATACAGTTTGTTTCTAACAAGTACAGTTTATTTATAACAAGCGGCATCAAAGCCACCTTCATATCAAATTATTGAGAATTAGGTTTTATTTTATAAATTATTGTGAGATTTAATCCCAAAATTAAGGTCCTCTTTGGTAACATAACATGAGGAAAATAAAGTTACAAAAGGTTATAATTTTGGAAACTCTCACATAAAGATATTTTATATAACTTTTTGGTTAAGTTATGATTAATATTTTAAAATTTATTAAGGACTACAATATGCTGCCAAAGTCGCCTCTTTTGTGGAAATTAATTTATTTTTTAAATATTAAGACGATTATGAGTATTTAATTCATGTGGATATTAATCGGCCAAAGGAAGGTTAACGTTTTACAGAATTCTATATTCATATGTGGTAATAGGTATGAGACAATTATCAATTGTCCATGTGGATGATAAATCAGCCAAAAGGAAGGTTTATTATTTGACAGGATTTATTATTTATATTTTACTATACTAAAGACTCATTATTGTAATAAATATGGGATAATTATCAGGTTTTCATGTGGATAATAAATCGGCCAAAAGGAATGTTTTTTATTTGATAGGATTTATTAACCATATTTGATTATGACATTAAAATAATAAATATGAGATAATTATTAGGTTTCCATGTGAATGATAAATTGGCCAAAATAATGGTTTATTATTTGACAGGACTTATTATCTATATTTGATTATTGCACTAAGAGTACCATTTACAAATTGATATTTTTGTCCAAAGACTAAATATTGATGTTGTGCTAGGTATCTATTAATGAGATTAAAAATTATTAATCTTATTATGGGCATGTTGTTTTCTCTTCACTTAATCAGTCTGCTTCTATAATTTCTGCTAACATAAACTCAGTACCAATGCTTAAAGATAACTTGAAGGATTGGAAAGAAAACATAATGATTATTCTCGGCTGCATGGATCTTGACCTTGACATTAAGGACTGAACGGCCTGCTTCTCTTACTGATCAAAGTTCCAATGAGGACAAACGGGACATTGAGAAATGGGAACGTTCAAATTGCATGAGTCTTATGATTATGAAACAAGGAATTCCAGAGACCTTCAGGGGCGATGTGTCTGAAAAGGTTACTACAGCCAGTGAGTTTCTTAAAGAAATTGAAAAGCGTTTTGTCAAAAATGATAAAGTTGAAACAAGTACGCTTTTGACGAACTTGATTTCAATGAAGTATAAAGGCACAACAAGCATAAGGGAGTACATCTTAGAGATGTCTAACATTGCTTCAAAACTAAAAGCACTAAAGTTAGAGCTATCTGAAGATTTGCTCGTGCATTTAGTTTTAATTTTCTTCCTGCACAATTCAGTCAAGTCAAGGTTAGTTACAACTATCAAAGGGATAAATGGACTCTTAATGAGCTCATTTCCTATTGTGTGCAAGAAGAAGAAAGATTGAAACAAGAACAGGTTAAAAGTGCTCACTTGGCTAGTACCTATAAGGATAAAAATAAGAAAGAAAGAGGGCTAAGGATGCTGATAATGGGTCTCACACACAACAGAAAAAGAAAGAAAATCAAGTTTCTTGCTGTTTCTTTTATGGTAAACCTGGACATATGAAGAAGGAATGCACTAAGTATTACGCCTGACGTGTAAAGAAAGGTTCATTTTTTAATTTTGTTTGTTCTGAGGTTAATCTAGTTTCAGTACCAATACGCACTTGGTGGCTAGATTTAGGTGCTATTACTCACATAAGTGTGTCAATGCAGGGTTGCCTGAGTTACAGGAAGCCAAATAATGCTGAAAGATTCATCTATATGGGTGATGGCAAATCAGTTAGTTGAAGCAATAGGGATTTTTAGATTATTATTAGAGACAGGATTTTATTTGGATTTAAAAGAGACATATGTAGTATTGTCTTTTAGATGAAATTTGGTTTCTATTTCTATATTAGACAAATCTAGTTACTCTTGTTCATTTAGAAAAAATAAGTTTAGTCTTTTTCTAAATTCAAATATTATGGGTACAAGGTCCTTGTCTTTTTATGATAATCTATATTTACTTGATACTATTGGATCTTTTGATGAAACCTTGCATGTGAAACTATGTGGTACAAAGAAAAATTAACTAATGAGAATTCTGCTTTAGTATGGCATAAGCATTTAGGACACATTTCTAAACAAAGAATTGTACGACTTATGTCAGATGGAATTCTTGATTCTCTTAATTTTACAGATTTTCAAATCTGTATTGGATGCATTAAGGGAAAATAAACAAATATAAGGAGACTAGGGGCCAATAGATTTTCAAACGTCTTAGAACTAATAAATACGGACATTTGTGGGCCCTTCCCTACGGGTACTTGGAATGGTCAACAATATTTTATTACGTTCATAGACGATTATTCTCGTTATGGTTACCTTTATCTCATTCATGAGAAGTCTCAAGCATTGGATCTATTTAAGGCATATAAAGCTGAAGTTGAGAACCAACTTGACAAAACTATTAAGGCTATTAGATCTGAGCATGGTGGTGAATACTATGGCAGATATGATGGATCAGGTGTACAGCGTCCAGGATCGTTTGCCAAATTTCTAAAAGAGTGTGGAATCGTCCCACAATACACAATGCCAAGTACTCCTAGTATGAATGGTGTTGCTGAGAGACGAAACCGAACATTAAAGGACATGGTAAGAAGTATGATTGCTCATACTACTTTGTTTGATTCACTCTGGGGTGAGGCACTAAAGACAGTAGTATATCTTCTTAATAGAGTACCAACAAAAGCAACAGTTAAGACCCCTTATGAATTATGGACCGGAAAAAGGCCCAGTATAATGCATTTATGCATTTGGGGTTGTCCTGCTGAAGCAAGGCTTTATAGGCCGAATGAAAGGAAACTGGACTAAAAAACAGTAAGCAGTTATTTTGTTAGGTACTCTGATTGGTCAATAGGGTATAAGTTTTATGATCCCACAATAAGGTCATTCTTTGATATGAGAAATGCCCAGTTTTTGAGGATGTTGGTTTGGAAGGGGGAAATGAGGTTAGAGACTTTGTCTTTGAAGAAGAATCTGATTCTCTTCCCATAATTATTCTTGATAAAAATCAGGATTAGGATCAGGATCATATTTCTGATGTAATTCAAGAAACAGTACCAGAATTACAAGACTTTGTCGAGAATCTCCCTACTCAAGTTATACCTGAAGGACAAACTCAGCAACTTCGAGAGCAAATGCCATTGAGGAGATCCACAAGAGAAAGGAGAAAAACAATTTCAGATGATTATATTATCTTTCTCCAAGAACATGAGGATAATAATGAAATGGTTGATGATCCAATCAACTTTCGTCAAGTCATGGAGAGTTCTAATTCTCAAAAGTGGATTGATGCCATGAATGAAGAGATGAAGTCCATGAAAACTAATGACGTTTGGGATCTTGTTTCATTGCCTAAAAGTCCATGAAAACATTGGTTGCAAATGGATATTTAAAACTAAGAGGGATTCGAAGGGTAATATAGAAAGATATAAGGCTCGTCTTATTGCAAAGGGCTTTACTCAAAAGGAAGGTATTGATTATAATGAGACTTTCTCTCCAGTTTCATCGAAAGACTCATTCAGAATAATTATGGCATTAGTGCCACGTTTTGATCTTGATTTACATCACATAGATGTAAAGACTGCGTTTCTAAATGGTGACATTGATGAAATAATTTATATGGTGCAACCAGAAAACTTTGTATTAGGAGATTCAAAGAAGATGGTTTGCAAATTAAAGAAATCCATCTATGGACTTAAGCAGGCTTCTCGTCATTGGTATCACAAATTTCATCAAGTGATTCTCTCATTTGGTTTTGAAATGAATGTGATTGATGATTATATATACCATAAGTTTAGTGGGAGTAAGTATATTTTCTTGGTTTTATATGTTGATGATATATTACTTGCCACTAATAATATAGATTTTTGCACGAAATCAAGAATCCTTTGTCAAAGAAATTTGAAATGAAAGATCTTAGTAATACATCTTTTGTATTAGGAATTCAAATACATCGGAATCACGATCGATGTATACTTGGATTATCACAAAAGACATATATAGAAAATATGCTTAAAAGATTTGGCATGCAAAATTGTAAACCGAGGAGATACCCCTGTTTCTAATGGAGACAAATTCAGTCTCAATTAATGCCACAAAAATGATATAGAAGAAAAGGAAATGCAAAAGATTCCCTATGCTTCAGTAGTGGGAAGTCTTATATATGCTCAAGTATGTACGCGTCTAGATATTGCGTATATTGCTGGAATGTTGGGCAGATATCTAAGTAATCCAGGGATGGATCACTGGATAGCAGCCAAAAGGGTCATGAGGTATCTTCAGAAAACAAAACATTGCATCCTCACATATCGGAAATCAGATCAACTGGAGATCATTGGGTATTCTGATTCCGATTTTGCTAGATGTCAAGATAGTCGTCGATCCACTTCTGGCTATGTCTATCTACTAGCGGGTGGAGCTATTTCTTGGAAAAGTGCTAAGCAGACACTCATTGCTTCTTCCACTATGGCAGCCGAATTCATAGCTTGTTATGAGGCATCCAATCAGGGAATATAGTTGTGGAATTTTGTCACAGGGCTGCGTATTGTTGATAATATTGAAATACCACCTAAGATATTTTGTGACAATCAGTCTGCAGTGTCATATTCAAATAACAACAGGAGCTCATCTAAATCAAAACATATAGAGATCAAGTTTCTTGTTGTGAAAGAAAGAGTTCAGAGTGGTAAAGTATCAATAGAACATATTGGAACAAAATCCATGGTTGTGGATCCGCTTACTAAAGGATTACTACCCAAGGACTTTCATGAGCATGTTGCTCAGATGGGTATTGTATCATTTGATGATATGTTACTTTAGTGGGAGTTTGTATTGAACTACAGTATTTTGGTTTAAGGTTCACTCTGTTTTGGTATTTTGGTGATCTCATAAGGTTGGACCAGTTGAAAATAGGCATGTTCAGATCAAATTACATGTAATTTTCATGCTACACATCCATACTTGATCTATGTCATTTGATTATGTTGGTGTATGTGACCATGGAAGGTTTAGTTACGCTCAATGTGACGAAAATCGCCTTGATCCTATATTGACATTGATTAATGGACGAGATTGTTATTTTGGTATAATGACATATGTTTGGAGCTCATAAAGTTATACAATTATTTTGTGTATATATTAAGTCCAAGTGGGAGATTGTTGGAAATTGGACATAAATATATACATGAATCAGGAATTGTATCATATGTTATTATATAAGGTTGGCTAAATTAAATTGATCTACTAAAGTTAAGGGTTATGAGCCATAAATTAAAGTGTGGAATTCAATGAGAAAAGTGTGGAATTCAATGTGTAGATACCTTTTCATAAATTCTCTTTCGTAATGGGTGGAATTGAATTTATGGAACTAAGGCTATAAATAAGGAGGTTATGGTCCCTGAATTCATATCTGGTTTTCGTTCTGGTATCCCATTGTCCAGAACTTTGGTTTAGAAAACTAGTCTTGGATTTGGAAGATCCATAACTGAGAATTCAGGTTTTGAAAACTCTTCCTGGATTCAGACTTTAGTTTCTTTATGGCTTCAGGTACGCTTCCGCTATTTTATTTTATTTATCTAGTTTAATTTCTCTTGATGATTTGATATGAAGTCGATCTAAGTTTATACAGTTTATTTCTAACAAGTACAGTTTATTTATAATAGTTGGAACAGATATTTAATTATTATTATTAAAAGAATACATGACTACATTTGAAAATTAGTGTTTATTTTTTTTTACTAGATAAATAATATTTTATTTTAAATTTTGATAAGCATCCTAGTTGGTTTATATTTGGTGTTAAAATCATTTATACTTTGTGTTTAAATATATTTTGTATATATTTTAATACACCAATTTTCACCTTTAAAATTAAGAGGACAATACAATTATATTCATCATCAATTCCAGGTATCCCCAAAATTAAATAATTTTGTTTTTTTGTCCTTTGTATAAAATATTTTTGTAATTGCTTACTTAGAATAAAGGATAAGATATCACTAATTATATAAGCATGAACATTTTTATCTGAAGCCAAGTCCTAATAATGCAAATCAAGTCGTGGATATAAAATATAGATTGTATGTTAAATTATATTATTTATTACAAATGCCAACTTAGTATTTTGTATTTAACATAAACCTCAGAGCTATGTTGTATAGTGTAGTATGAAATAATTTGCTTGAAATAGTTTTATATACTATAAGGGATTGTTTCACTTTGTGGGAGATAATTTTATGGCTATCATCGTGAACAATAAATGTTAATCCTAATATACTAAATAATATAATATCTTGAATAATATTATTTTTGAGAGCATTATTATGATGTAATTTTATGCTTTTACACAAAAAGTTTCATTTGTTGGGATAAATAATTTTTTTAGAAGTGATATTTTATAACAGTATTTTAGATGTGAAGTTATTATACATAACTGATTATGTAATTGTCAAAACTTAGAATGATTTTACATAATGTATATTTGCTAACACAAAAATTCGTGCATCAAATAGGATGAATAACTATCTCACATAGCATTTGCCTCTAACACTTGAGTAGCACTGAGAGATAGACATTAGTATTTGAAGTCATATATGTCGCCTCAATAAAAAATTGAGATGAGACCATTTTAAAGAATAATTGATATAGTTTCATACAACCATAATCCCATGTTGTAATATCTAAACTTTTTGTCAATATTATTTAGTTTTATTTTTTATTCTGTTGAGGAGGATATAGTCGTAGTGAACTCTTTCTTTTTAAGACAAAAATATTTCTTTGTATAAGTTAGTAGATACTAATGAAAGATACTTCGAATTTTATAATTATGTATTAATTATATCGAGTTTGGCTATGTGAAATCTTTGTCCAATGCTCAATCATGAAAAGGGCCAAACGATCAAGTAAAATCTCAGGTGGATTGGTAGTTTGACAAACTTTAACCTTTGGTAGCCAAGTTAGACACAATCACATATGAATTAATTTTATTTACTTAATGGTGAGTTCGACAAGTTTTCGTAGTCTAATTTGTGAATTTATGCACTTATTTATACGATCAAGAAGTCTAAGTACAAGTTTTGCATTAAATTTTGTCCGATGGTTGAGTTTTGTGCCTTAGGGTAAGACTTGGTCATTAGATGTAGATAGGTTTGTCCACATAGGCATTCGTGTCAGAGGCTTGAGGGTAGTTTTGTCTGCAGAGATTAGGAGGAGGATGCCCTAAGATGAATAGAAGACCTAGAGTATATAAGAGGACAAGGGTGGACGAATTGCTTATTAGCAACCCAAAAGCTCTAGCTGTCTTCTCTCTCTAATGTCTCTTTCTAGTTGCCGACTCTCTCCTTATTGGGGATTTTGGTGTGAAGCTCTGAAGTGGATTCACCAAAGAAGAGGTTAGTAATATGAAACTAAAACAAATTAATTATGTAGATTCATGTATCTTGATTATGTTTTATAGGGGTGAGCTTGGTTTAGTTAACTGCCCAAACTGACTAAACAAAATATACTTTGGTAGTTCGGTTAAGTTCTAGTTCAGTTTGGTTGTAGTTCGATTGAAAAAAAAAGCAACCAAAATTAGTTTGGTTGGTTTTCGGTCGAAACCAATCAAACCAAATAAACCAATAAATGAAATGAAATTTATTTGCATTAAATCCTTCACTTTTTTTCTTCATTGTATATGTGCCTCTATGCATCTTTATTCATATGATATATAACAAAGATTTATAAAACCATTATTTTGCTTCAATATATTGAAAATGATTTATTTATTTATGTGTGAGAGACGTAAGATTAATATATTATATATTGTATACCTATTATACAAGGTCCCAAATTAGAACATCATTAATTTAACTTTTTGTGATGAGTTTAGGATTAACTTCTAAATGTGCGCTAACAATTCTTTATTTCTTAAATAAAACCGAAGAATAATTATAGTAAGCACGTAAGAATAAATATTTAATGATACAAGCATCATTTATCATTTTGGTTAGTTTCGTTAAAACCAAACCAAACTAAATTAGTTCGGTTTGGTTGGTTTGGTTAGAAAATGTAGTTTGGCTTTTACTTGGTTAACCAAATTACCTCAATTTGGTTAATTGGATAAGTAGTTCAATTTGGTCTTAACCAAACCGACCAAATGGTCAGCCCTAATGTTTTATGTGTGGTTTGATGTTGCAATGTTGTCTAATGCTTTTCTTCATGTTCTATGCTTGTACGAACCGTGAAAACTATAATTTAGGTGTTAATTCATGTTTAGACTTGTCATAAATCAGTTTTACAAGTAGTCATGAGTTAACCATGATCTAGGATTAAATTGTTTTTGTTAAACCCATGATTCGAGTCAGGGTTTTATAGTCTGAACTAGTTGGTTCGACCATTATTTTCAGTCCGGTCAATTTTAAAACATGCGTACCAAGCTAAGGCTGGTCTTGTGTTATGAGCCATGAGAGTCATGTGTGACCAAGTATATGATGATGACATTAGCAAGACAACACCAGAATGAGTTTTCAAAATACATGAGAGTACGCTAGATTTTTCTTTGTTTATTTTATTTAGATCGTAGAATTATTTTTAAACCGAATAACACATTAGGATGCTTTACGGTTAGTTTGGGTGGGTTATTAGTTATAGAGCATGTCATTGTAATATTGTGTGTATTGTGTTTTATGGGATTTTTCCTAATTTTTTGGATTTTTTGAATTATTACGAGTTAGTAATATTTTTCTAAAGTCAGAATTGAGTCAAGTTTTAACTACGAGACGACCATTTATTTTTCTCACTGACCATTCATTTTTCTCATTGCCCATTCATTTTTCTCACCGACCATTCATTTTTCTTAGCACATGGATGACATGACAACCAGTTCATACAAAAAATAATGACAATAAAATGAGACAGAGTCTCCCTTAAAAGTGCAATTAAGGGCCACGCTATTAAAACATCATGTATAAGTATATAAAACCTTCAACATACATTTACAATATTTTTCACGTAAGCATTTAAGTTGGACACATCAAAACATTCTCAACATTTCGGGTCTCGACCCACATATTCATTATATTCATTTCCATAGTCCCAAAATCTTCATCATAAGAATTTCATTTTCACAATAACAAAACAATCAAAACAGTCAAAATAAACATTTAGTAGGCGAGCGTGTGTATGTGTGTGGAAGGTAGGTCACTGCTCCTCTCTCCAAGCCGGCATATCCAGTATTTAATCCTCACCTACATATATATCAAGAAAAACATCAGTAACAAGTATTAATTGTCAAAAAATATAACTACATAACAAACTAGCAAATGAGGCTGACTCTTATTTTGAAGAAAAACATTTATATACTTCTTGTGAACGCTCCTAAGGGCATTTACTAAGGAGCCACTAGGCTACAAACCCGCTATTGTCCTGAGTTGACTGGTCTGATGCCTCTCTCGACATTTTCTCATTTTCCTGGTCCTTGGGATTAATAGTATATCCTAAGCACTCTCCTTTCCTCCATAATTCTTCTGGCCTTGAGCACAAAAGCCGAGTACTCTTAGGCAGTTGCCACTTAGCCCGTCCTGCAAGTAATAAAACAAACATACAATAGAATAAAGCGTAAATAGGGAATGAGTCTTAAACGGACCTAGCAGAAGCTCTGAGCATGTTCTCGGGCCTAGGCAGTGAGCTTCTACTTTGTACCTACAAATCAAACTAAAAGCTAACACCCACTCATGATGCATTCACACATCCTACAGCATACACATCAATCATACATCAATCCATACATCAATATAAGATTTCCTACGCTACGTTGCATTAGATTACAATACTTACCTTGTTTACCTAATTAGTTCCTTAACATTCATTTTAATACAATTTAATCAAGTAAATTTCATATTTTTATTTACAATAAAATTATCTAACACAACAATTCATCAATCCTAGCATGTCATGCTAACAATCATCAATTTTAAATAATTAAATTAGAGTTAATTATACCTCGTGTCGTCGGCAATCAGCGATGACTACAGTTTCGTTGTGCGGCTCAAGACTCAAACTCAACACCCATTGGCGTTCAAAGTTCAATCGGGTTCAATTGGATGAGTTCCTTAACATTCGTTTTAATACAATTTAATCAAGAAAATTTCATATTTTTATTTACAAGTAAAATATCTAACACAACAATTCATCAATCCTAGCATGACATGTTAAAAATCATCAATTTTAAATAATTAAATCAGAGTTAATTATGCCCTGCGTCGTCGACAATTGATGATGGCGAGGGTTTTGTTGCGTAGCTCAAGACTCAAACCCGGCACCCGTTGGTGTCCAAAGTTCAATCGGGTTCAATTGGATGAGTTCGGAGTAAGATCTGGTGAATTCTAGCAAATTTGGTTTTTTGACGGTTTTCCAACGATTTGTGATGGTTTCCCAGCGGCTTTCCTACTGTGTTCTGATGACTTTTGCCAGCGGCGGCTAAGCGGCAAGATGGTGGTAGTATGGGGTACTGTTGCCACCGGCTCGGCAAGCTCAATGCATCTACAACATTGATGAGATTGGCGGTTCATCAAAAAATGGTTAAATAGGGCGCTCGATATGGGGGTGAAGAGATCCGGCCGGGATGGGCGGTGTTGGGCTTTGCTCCTGTCGGGGAAGGTTGTGGGAGGTTGGCGAAGTTGAGGTGGTGTCTGGACGACGGCGGTGATGGTCACCAAAGGTGGGATTGGTGATCGGAGCATGGCACTAGGGTGCAGATATTCAGGTCGTGGAGGCCAGGTGGTCGCCGGGGATGTTTGGGGCGGCACAACGGCATCGGTCGGCGACAGAGAAGGTGGGGTGGTGTCAAGGGTTTGGGGGAAAGGTGTGCTGGGGGAGGGGAGGGTTGGGAAAAAAATAGGTTAGGGAGAAGGTTGGGGGTAGTATCATAAATAAAACTTGATTTGACTCCGACTCGAGTAAAAAATAAGAACTAGCTCGTAATAAATCCTTAAAAATCCTGAAAAATAGGGGGAAATCCCATAAAATATAATACACACCATAACATCACAATGACTTGCTCTATAACTAATAACCCATCCAAACTGCCCTATAACACGTCCTAATATGTTATTCGGCCTAAAAGTAAATCTACGGTCTAGTACTAAAATAATAAAAAAAATCTAGGCATACTTTCATATATTCTAATAACTCATTCTGTTATTGTCTTACTGACGTTATCATTATATAATTGGGCACACATGACTCTCATGGCTCATAACACATGACTGGCCTTGGCTCAGTATGCATGTTCTGACTATAAATCCCTATCTCGGGTCATAGGTTTTACAGGCTTTGGGTGCATTTAGATCAATGAAACAAAACCTTAATTAAAGTAATCTGGTTTTACTTGAGCTACCAAACTAAGAAGAATTTTTTAATGCCCTAAATGGGCTCTAATTGGGCTGAAATTCTATGTGCTTACCATTAGTGGGCGAAGGGCTACACATCTAAATTAGTGGGCTTGGTTCGTAGGCTTATAGTAGGCCTAAATTCTAGGTAAAATTACTATGGACTCCTAACACTATGAGCCTAGTCTCCATAAAATCTTTGTCATAATAGCTATCTGGGCAATCATAGAGAAATTCGGCATTTTTTGCCTAAGACACATTGTTGTTTGGATGAGCCTATATATGATAGAAGGAACACTTCTAATGAGCCTTCTTTGTGTCCACTTACTCTAAAAATTTACATGAAATTAGTGGGCTTCTAAAGGAACATATGTGAAAAATATTAGGGAATTATACACCCATTTACCTTATGAACTAAATTTTGAAATGAGAGACAGAGATTAGGTTAAACCCTGGTTCTTTGCACACTCCAGAAGGAAAAATTATTTGATTATCCATAGGAGCTCAGATTAAACTAATTTTTGGTAGGCTTTTAGTATACACTTAGTAGATCTTAGCTTAGTTTTATCAGGATTATAGAAGGCTTCTTAGTGGTTGGTTTTACTCATTCTGGGTTGACCACGACTACAATTCTCAATAGGACAATGTGGGTTGTTCGTATTTAGCCAGGGTGTTCATGCCATTAATGATGTTGTTTTTGAGTGAACTTTCATGAGTGTTTACCTAACACCTATATATGGTCATGGGCAAAAAAATTTGCATAGAAGCTAACGACACAGGATGATAAAAATCATAAATCCAACATCTCAGATTAGGTACAATTATGGGGAAGCTAGCAGATGAAAATTTTGGCATGGTATGTGCATGATACAGTAACTAAGCATGTATGAAATGCATATGAACACATAGCTATGTGAGTCAGGAGCAAGATGAATCAAAGATCTCATTTTTTTTATCAGATGCGTGAGATACTACAAATCTAAGGAGATTAGTTTATTGATGGTGCATATCATGAACACATTAGCTTCAAAATTACATGAAGTCTAATCTAAGAACAGACTAAATTAACCCCTAGAGCTAACCAACAGCAAGAAAACAACACTTAACATATTAAACACACAAAGAAATAAAAAGAAAGGAGAGGGGAAAGACATACCAAGAAGGGATATGGAGGAGAGGAACCTTCCAAGCCTTGGGAGGCCTTGGAGAGCCTGGAGAGCACAAGGAATCGAAGGAGTAGAAGTAATTTGGAGGTGAAGATTGGGTAGAGGAAGATGGAGGAAAGGAGTGGAAGAAGCAAGGAGAAAAGGTTTTTATAAAACTTGTAAACAGGGCTAGTGCAAGGGCACTAGATGTCATGGGTGCCACACTGGCAAATCAGGAATGGCCGTCCACATGGCATGTGTTGACATGTGCTGGCACAAGGTGGCCTCCTAGCACAGAGGCACTAGACTCTGGAACAATGGCTCCCATGGGGTGCAAGGGCGCTAGTTCTAGATCCCGAAAACCTTAATTTTCATCCCTAAATGTGACACAACACACCCTGCACGTACACCAATGCACATGAGATGATTCTAAACTCGTGAGGATGCAATCCAAGGTCTACTACATGAAATATCCCACAAGAAAAAGAGAATGGCCAAGACATCCACTTGTTCAACCAAACATAACTAGCACTGGGGTGGCTCATGCATTGGTGCACATACTACATACCATAGTACATACCATACAAATGACTAATAAAACCTTATATAAAGCACTCGGCTCAGTTCATACACGAACTATGAGCAAAACCTTTGGGGTAATGGCTGATGTTTTACAACCTTCTCCGGTTAAGAAAATTTCATCCCAAAATTTGCGTAACAAGTACTACTAATTCACAAAACCATAACCGTAGGACATGCTAGCCTCACGTGCAGTACTCAAAGCTAGAATGCTCCTATCGTCATACATATAGGACTACTAATCTGCAGTCCACATACATGCTAGGCTTATATCCTCATGTGTCTACTGCATTGCCATTGTTGTGCCTAATCTAGCTCCATGCTCCATAACCATACAACTCAGGCTTGTAGTATGAGTGAAAAAGTATGTACTCATATTCATCATTCGTACTTGGGTGATATAGTCCATAGTGTTCGGTGTAAAGGGAAATCAAGTGAAACACCCATCAATGCCACCTCGTACTACAAGGTAGTCTAGAGGCCATGATGACTCCTCATTGTAAGTAACCGTGCTAAAGAGCACCCTCACAAATAGGTATGTTGAGCAGCCTTGGCCAACTGGGTCGTGGAAGAGTCTGATCTATCTAGGTGCTAAGAGGGATTTTGTAACACCCTGTTTTGGTTCACCTGTGAACCAACCCGGAAATATTACCTGTGACCAAACCGACTCGGATCTACCCTCGGCGTCTCAAGATGGTGATGCAACTTGCAAAACATGGATGGGACGCTTGGCTTCTAACATGACATGCATGCATGACATGATGTGCAAACAAGTAAACAAACAAACCAAACGAATGAAAAACTCAAAAGAAATATCTATTTTTAAAACAAAATGGACAGAATCTCCGCTAAAGTGTAATAGGGACTACACTATCATTATCAATCAGCATACATTTATAGCAATAAAAATTCAAAACATAGTCCAAACACAACAACTTTTTCACATTCTAGTTATCCTCAATCCGTAGCTCACCCTGTTCATTTTCCAAATTCCGTTTTCTTTCACATGTATAATATTTGCAATAACTAACTCAATAGCATTCAAATTTCATTATTTATATATCATCAATTATAGTTGGTAGGTACATGTGTGCACGATTCAGTGTTACTCCTCTGTAGTCTCGATAGTGCTCATCCCTCGTAGTTCTCACCTACATATATAATAAAAAGACGTTAGTAATGAGTATTATTAATCTAGAAATAAGTAGTAAAAAGCGGACATAGGAGATTTGACCCTCCTCTTGAATAAAAACTTCATTATTCTTCTTCAAGAACTCTTATAAGGGCAATAACTAGGAGCTGTGGACCTTGTGCGATAACGTCCCCTTTCTATCTCATTCTCTTTCCTTGGTTACTTTAATCTATCCCTTGCCTGGGAAAATAATTCACTTTCCTCTTAGTCTTCTACATCCTCCGTATTACTCCTAGCCCTGAGTACAGAGGACGAGTAGTCTCATGCATGTGCCTTCAGTACCATTTTATGCCTCAAGTTTAGACATGTGCTTCACAGCAATACCCGTAACCTCTACATGTCTTTAGGTTTGAGGAACTCAAAGGTGGAGTTATCATGATTCCTCGAGAATGGAATAGACGCTCACCAATTCTAGATGCAGCTTTGACAAACGCATGCCCTATATCAAGACAAGGTCATCGGTTTTCCCTCGTCTCACATCTCACTGAAAATGCGAAAGCTACATATACGTAGGCTTGGGTGAGGAAATTAGTATAATAGGCCTGAAGGCATCATGAGCTGGATTTGAGTTATGAAAACAAACTCAAGGGATCTCATCTTCAAGGGTTATTAATTCGGAATTGAAATCGGCTAAATAGCCCCTGTAGAGTGGGATACAATAAATCCACCACTTGACACGTCCTCTTACTTGATAAAACAAAACATGATGGAATGAGACAGTAAATTGAGAGTGAGTCTTAAACAAACCTGGTAGAAGCTCCAATCGTGGTTATGCACCTATGCGACAAGCTCCTACTCTTTACCAACACATCAAATCTAGAAGCTAACACCTACTAATTGAATGATACATCAAACTCATCATGAACATCACACTCACAATACAGTCATAATCCATCAAACAAACAACAATCCTTATCACAATAAAATATCCCTAGCTCATTCTATTCACACTGATTTTATTTTGTTTTTCTAAGTTACATTGCAGTCAATTGACATGCTCAGGTTTAATTTACCTAGTTAAATCATTAGCATTCATTAAGCATAACTCAAATCATACAAATATTACTTCATCCACTATCAAGCATTCATCACGTCAAACAATCAATCCTATCATGTTGTGCTAATAATTATCAATTTTAAATAATAAAATTGGAGGTAATTATACCTCGTGTCGTCAGCAATTAGTGACAACTAGGGTTTTATCGCTCATTTTGGAGATCAAAATTGGCACTTGGCAGCACCCGACATTTGATCGGGTTCGTCTAGATGAGTTCAACGGAAGATCAGGCGAATTCTAGCGAATCAGCGTTTTCGATGGGTTTTTGTGGCTTTCAGACGATTTTTGAGCAACTGTTGTTGGTAGCAGCTATCGGCGGGATGGCAGTGGTATGGGGTATTATTGGCACCGGCTCGGCCAGCCTAACGTGTCTACAACGTCAACGAGGTTGGCAGAGGCGGTGGCTAGCCCGAAAATGAGCAAAATAGGGGCAGTCGGTGGTGGGGTGATGCGATCTGGCCGGGATGGGCGACACTCGGCTTCATTCCGGTTAGGAAGGTTGCGAGATGGTTGGTGATGTTGAGGCGGTGACTAAATGGTGCTGGTGACCATCGCCAACCAAGGGAACGATGACGTGGGCGTGGCGTAGTTGAAGTGGCTTCTTCCCGTCATGGAGGATGGGCTAGGGCCAGATAGTGGGGGAATGGCCGTTTATGTTCTGGCAGTGACCGATAGCATTGATCGGCTGTGGTGTTGGGCCGGAGGTGGTGTTGGCAACGGAGAAGGAGGGCAGCTTTGAGGGTTTGGATGAAAGTGAAGAGAAGCGTCGAGAGGGAAATGGGTCGGTGGCAATATTGTAAATAAAACTTGACTGGACTTAGACTCGAGTCAAAAATATTAACTAACACGTAATAAATCCCAACAAAATCCAAAAAGTAGGGGAAAACCCCATAAAATATAATACACACCATAACACCACAATGACATGTTCTATAACTAATAGCCCATCCAAATTACCATATAATGCATCCTAATGCGTTATTCAGTGTAAAAATAATTCTACGATCAATTATATAAAAAATATACTGTATACT
Organism: Piper betle; assembly: GCA_033002965.1. Classification (NCBI taxonomy): domain Eukaryota; kingdom Viridiplantae; phylum Streptophyta; class Magnoliopsida; order Piperales; family Piperaceae; genus Piper; species Piper betle. The sequence goes on from JAURVB010000420.1 coordinate 86,724, forward strand.
TTCATATACTCTGATAACTAATTTCTTACAACCTTTCTGGCTTTATCATCTTATAGTTAGGTACATTGAACCCTTATCGCTCAGAACTCATGGTTGGCCTCGGCTGAACACGCAGTTTATGAAACTAACTTAACTCGAACAAATGGTTGAATTGACTTATTCGCTAATGTAAAACACTGACTCAAGTCACAACTTTTATAGACCTAAACAGAGAACCACCGAAGGTGCTACCTATAAGGCCATGATTACTATAGTTGCTTCATGAAAGTATGACAAGAAAATGTGAAATCTAGGGTAGGGTACAGTTGCATAATTGGTAGTTCAGAGGATTGTACACCTTGAAATACCCCAAATCATTGTTCACAATGGATCAAATCATCATCCCCGTGTCCAAGAACAAGGGTACTTCGAAAGCCAGTTCTTAAGATTCTAGGTTAATCAATAATTCTAGGCAAGTGTTTCCCCTTAAAGGACTAGTTACACACAATTCAATAGATGAGGAACACATGTCCCAAGGAACTTCTATCATTTCTTGGTCCTAAGGGAACCCGTATTGAGGTTTTCTTAGTATTCCATCCCTTCATTGTGATTTGTAACCAACCGTCCCTTACCGATTTGTAGCACTCTATCTTAACTCAATTAGCTACTCCCACTGTGATAAACTCCCTAAGGCTCATGGAATCATAGATTGATTATCTATATCGTAACTCACGCCGTTAGACTACATATGTATGGACATCCACACCACAAACATGAACTGAATGGATTCTGTTCCTAGGCTGCCTGGCCTGCTGCTCACCCAGTCAACTAGTAATTAGGCTATCCATTGGTTGCCTCATCTAAGCGTCATACATATGCTATGAGCACCCATGAAAAGACTGTTTGACTATTCATATCCACGATCATGATCCACTGGTAATCACCTAACCAGCATCTTACTACATCCGCATGACGTATCCTATCGATTGACATTCATCAATACACCGTTATCAACAATCTATTGTTCTACATATCAGGGTAACATAATTTTGTGGTATTAATACTAATCAAACCATTGGTAACTGTAGTTGTGGTGTTCACTGTCTCACTGAGTCTACTAAGTCATCTCCTGTCTGTGTGCAATTCATGTATAGCTTCGTGCCACCGTACTCCTACTTGACAAGAGGACTGATGCAATTCTATGGAGAATGTCTATACTACTTAATCCCTAAGTTTGCAACTCCTGTAACTGATCCTTTAGCTCTCGAAACTCAAAATGGTGCTAAATAAAAGTAGAATGTCCATGAAAGCTCTTTGGTCATCTAGCATCATCGCTAACTACTGACCCAAAGTCTTATGGCTAATTCCACTACCTAAATATAGTTCTTTGGTCTAATCGTACACTCATCGACCTGCCCGTCTAGTGGTAAACCTATGAATGCTATTTTGCTGCTATCGCTAACTTGGTCTATCCCGCATTTACTATGCACATCACATTTATCATGCATATCTACAAGTTTTACTCTAGTCTCTCATGTTTATGCTAATCTAGTAGATGGTGCACATATGATCTCATAAGCCACTACTGCATCAATCAATCTAAACACCTACTTCTTTCTTGTGGGATCATTATCAACATGGTGATTTGTAAAACCCAGAAAAAATAATTAGGTTATTTTATTGTAACGACCCGGCCCAAAGTGCAACGTAATGGGCCTAAGTCATTTCTTTAAAATGGTTAACCCAAGTTAAAGGTCTATAGTCCATTCTCTTCTCCCAGTCCAGTAGGTATTAGATGTGGGACTAAGTTGAGGGATCTCACAAACCACCCACCTTAGAAAACGTAATGGGCCTAAGTCATTTTTAAAATGGTTAACCCAAGTTAAAGATCTATAGTCCATTCCCACTTATAAACAGGATCTTCTCCCAGTAGGTATTAAATGTGGGACTAAGTTGAAGGATCTCACATTTATTTAGGGTTTTGCAAATTTTAGAATGAACCATAAATAATATTTAATTAAATTAATTCTTGAGAAACAATATCATAAATTATCAATTATAACCTTTAGAGTACCAGTACAATGGTATTTATGAATAATTTTAAATAAGTTTTATTTAAAAATTTTTTGGATTGAGAATAATGAGTGCAATTTAACACTCATTCGCTTTAACTCAATAGTCAATTTTTTAAACTTTTGTTATCACATAAATAATTGGTGTTTAATATATTTATGTGTGATTAGACTATTTTCTAAAAACTTTAATATAGTGACTTCTTAAATTCTACACTTATTCTTCTATACAAAGGAGAATTCTGTTGTTGTTAAATAAAACATCCTTTGGATAGTTTGTGAGCACATTTGACTGACAAAGGGAAGGCTTTAGAGAAGTTTCATTCATATTAGATTCGTGTGTTGTAGGCCTCAAAAAAATTTCAGGTCCGTATAATTATTTGAAATGTTATATATTTCTATTTAGGAGTTTTGGTTGGCCCGAGCCCACATTTGACCACCATGTGTCGAGGTGCAACCAGGGGTCAAAGAATTGGCTCAGTCCGACACGGGCTTGCCCCCATGCCAAAAGGGGTGACAGGGCCCAGTGGTGCAAGACGACTCATTATGCACTTGTGATATAGAGAGGGTGAGTCAATGACAAACATAAGTAACTGCAGGCCGAGGGCCACATAGCGTGTGTGCGCATACATGAGATTGTAGCTGGATGGGCAGACCACCCTCCCAGCATAATAAGAGCTCGGCATAGGCTCATAATCATTAAAAGATTAAAATTTAGATGTTGTGGAATATATTAACTTGTTTCTTATAATTATATGACTTAGTCTTTTTATCACTAACGTGGAAATGCTTCCATAGGTGTGAGCATTATGGAAAGATGGGTAAAGTCGGAACAACTGGAGGACTCTGTTATTAGACTATTTTTTTTCTTATATGTTGTTATACTTCTAGATTGTTTGCATGGCAATGGAATTTTGGTTCTGTTCATGGGGCGTAGATTACTTTGAGCATTTGTTATAATAAATTTTATGTCATGGGTTTATTTAAAATCTTGAAAATTAATAGAAAATTAATTTATGAGACAGTTAGTTTCATAGTAAAACTTGGCTTGTGGCTCGAAACGTGCGGGTTGTTACAGGTGGTATAAGAGTTGTGTTTCTCATGGAACTGAGCAAATCAATCATTACCTTGTTGAAGGTCAAAGAGTCCACTATCCAAAGGGTAAAACTTCTTTTATATAAGAATTGATCATTCTTAAAATTAATTTTCATTATTTTAGGTGGTAAGTAATTATGGGTGTGCCACTTATATGTCATGCTAGGTGCATGTGGCACTTAAACTAATGAGCGTATATGGGACTCCTTTACAATTAGAGGTGTTATCTAAGTAGTATGGGTGGTATGGGACACCTCTACGATATGGATGATAGTGTCATGGGACAGTGTGCCCCTCTTTAGCTATGCAGATGAGTGGCAATGCTTAAATCAAGAAAAAAATTGTAAATTGTGATTTTTCTAAAATAATTTTTTTAAGGAAATGTGAAGATATTTACATAACTTTTATAGAGCTAGATACTAGTATACCAATGCATAAGGGAAGAAATTCCTAAGCTAGGATAAGAAAGAAGTTAGATGAATGAGTAATTTTTTCCTTATGACCATATTATATTTTCGAAGACGAAAATTTCCATGCTTGGGAGATTGTGAAACCCTGAAAAAATAATCAATATCGTAAATTATCAATTAAACTCAATATCATAAATTATCAATTATAGTCTTTAGAGTACCGGTACAGTGGTATTTATAAATAATTTTAAACAAGTTTTATTTAAAAATTTTTTGGGATTGGGAATCATGAGTGCAATTTAACACTCATTCGCTTTAACTAAATAGTCAATTTTTTGTGAATTTTCATTATTACACAAATAGTGAGTGTTTAATATATTTATGTGATTACGTTCTTTTATATAAAATTTAATATAGTGACTTCTTGAATTCTACACTTATTCTTCTATATAAAGGAGAATTATGTTGATGTTAAATGAAACATTCTTAGGATAGTTTGTGAGCATATTTGGCTTAAAAAGGGAAGGCTTTAGAGAAGTTTCATTCTTATTAAGATCATGTGTCATAGGCCATCAACAAAATTTCAGGTCCATATAATTACTTGAAATGATATGTATTCATATTTGAGAGTCTTGGTTGGCCTGAGCCTACATTTAACCAACTTGGGTAAAAAAATTGACTCAGTCCGACATGGGGTAGCACCCTTAAAATTCTTGAAAGATTAAATACGTGCCCCCATACTGGAAGGGGTGATAGGGCACAGTGGCGATAGACGACTCATTATGCACTTGTAATATCGAGAGAGTGAGTCAATGGCAAACATCGGTAACTACAGGCCGAGGGCCATGTAGCATGTGTGCGCATACATGAGATTGTAGTTGGATGGGCAGCCACCCTCCCAGCATAATAAGAGCTCGACATAGGCTCATAATCATTAAAAGATTCAAATTCAAATGTTGTGTAATATATATACTTGTTTTTTATAATTATATGATTAAGTGTTTTTATCACTAACGTGGAATTGCCTCCACAGGTGTGAGCATTATGTAAGGATGGGTAAAGTCAGGACAACTAGAGGACTCTATTATTAGACTATTATTTTTTTTCCTATATGTTGTAACGACCTGCCATTTGTCACAACATTATGGGCCTAGCTGGCCAGGTGTTACTCATAATTAAGTAAATATGTCTAACATTTTTTTTAACAAAAACATATATAAAGATCCCACAGTCTTAGACCGATTCCCAGTAGCCACACTTATTTCTCAAATAAATAAAAAAAAGGAGTCCTCATATTTATTTTGCTCCATGCCCTGGTTGTCAATCACCTAATTTCGTATCTGCACACCTGCAGAGGCAATTCTGCGTTAGTGATTACAACACTAAGTAGTATAATAGATAAAACAAATCAAGTACATTCCACTATTTCCTTATGTTTATTTTAATATGCGGTGGAGCGATTCCGCTATACTCCAAAACAATGCGGAGGAGGTATCCGCTGTGATCCGCACACCCCGGCCGTAGCCCTTTTGTGGGGAGGCTACCACTACCGTCTCCAGTGCCAGTGCCTCGCACACCCCGGCCGTAGCCTTTTTGTGGGGAAGCTATCACTGCACTCAGGTGATTGCTACGCCCCGTTTGTGGGGAAGCTCTCACTACCAATTCTAGTGCCAGTGCCTCGCACACCCTGGCCGTAGCCTTTTTATGGGGAAGCTTATCACTGCACTCCAGTGCCAGTGCCTTGCACACCCCAGCCGTAGCCTTTTTATGGGGAGGCTATCACTGCACTCAGGTGATTGCTATGCCCCGTTTGTGGGGAAGCTCTCACTGCCAACTCTAGTGCCAGTGCCTCACACACCCCGGCCGTAGCCTTTTTATGGGGAGGCTATCACTGCACTCCAGTGCGATGGAGGAATTGCTGTGCCTTGCTCACCCCGGCCGTAGCCTTTTTATGGGGCGGCTATCACTACTCCAAAACAATGTTAATGCATTACAAACTTTACGCACATAATACGACCCAGTGTCGGACTGAGTCAATTCTTTGACCCCGGTTGCACTCGGTGCATGGTGGTCGAATCTGGGCTCAGGCCGACCAAGGCTACCAACAAGGAAAATACGATGTTCTACCTATTATACGTACCTGACTTGTGATTTCGTCTGACTGTGACCCGTGAACCCTAATCTGAATGAGGGCATAAAATTATACATTAGTATAATTTTATTTTGCATGAACCTACATGCAACTTACATGACTAATATACTATCAATTTTAAATGATGTAATTAGTTCATGTTAGTCTTCATTTCTTATTAAATTTTCAGCAATTCTAATGATAATTAATTATTAATTATCCCCATCCAAATCCCCATTATCTAATTGATAATTTAATTATTAACATGTCCCATACTTAATTCTTTTGTATTTACCTTATATTCTAACTCAACCGCATCGAGTTCTCCCATATTTACCTGGTTGCCATTCTACTTTAACAATTCATTTAACGACCCCAAAGCTCCCAGCTTTATTGTAGTCAACCCGTGAAAGCCGGTATTTTCATCATGCATGGCGACCAACCAGTAACGTGGCGGCCTCCATTTGCTGCCATGGCGTCTCCAACTTGGCCACCACATGGCAACCCTCAACCAGTCCTTGGCGACCCCATTCCGGCCACCCAATCAGCAACCCCGACCTGACCATGGTGACTCCATGTCGGTCACATAATCAGCCCATGACCCATGGCGTCTACCCTAGTCGGCCACATAAACAGCACCCGACCAGACCCATGACGACTACTCTAGTCGGCCACATAAACAGCACCCGACCAGCATGTCTTCTTTTCCTTCCACCCAATTTCAGACCCCATCTTCTATCTACCCCACTGATCCGATTGGAAAAACCCCAAAGATCCAATCTTTATCCGCTGCTATCTCATGAAACTCGGACTACACCCTATATGGGGACCTTAATTTCACCATTAATGGTGGCCGACCAGCAGCCATGGCGACCATGTCCTGCCCCATCAAGGTGACGACCAGCACCACCCCAGGTGACGACCAGTCTGCACTTTCCATGGCGGATCCACGTCTGGCCAGCAACACCACCCATGGCAACACCGACCTGTTCTCCCCTCGGATTTCAGACCTGCGTGCCTCCTCGACGGTCTGTTTTGGCCCTCCAAGGTGACTCCATCCGGCCAGCATCACCGTCGGGAGCAATTCCCACCTCCAGCACGTCAACCCCGCACCATGGAAGGAAACATGGCGTGGTTGCTGCTGGAAAACAGCAGGACGTCCTCCTGGTTTTCTTCTTCCCTTGTTGATTTCTCATTTAATTCTTATGTTTATCATGTTTATGATTTATGCAACATGTGTATGCATGCAACAAAAGAAAAAGAAAGGAAAGAAAATTACCCGAGCGAAGGAGGAAATCCGGTGTCTGTCTAAGGAGGAAAAATGTAGATGACGCCCTCCCCTTTTCCTTTTATAATGAATAAAATGACGGCTAGGGTACGTGGAAGCACCCTTTCACCGTAATTCCTTTAACCGGGTAATTGGGTAATCAACATGGTCCACTTAACCATTTCACTTAACCTGTTAAATGGGTACATGGTATGGTTCACTTAAATGGTTAATTGGATAAATAATGTAGTCGACTCGACCGATTCAACTAGAATTATCTAATTAAAAATTACTTTTCAATTAACCGGGTAATTCATACTTATCCAGCTAACGAATTTTTTCCCACGTTCGATCCCACTGCGTCGAACGTCATTATTATTATTATTATTATTATTATTATTATTATTTTTCTCGGGTCTTTACATATGTTATACTTATAGATTGTTTGCATGACAATGGGATTTCTGTTTCGGTTCATGGGGCTTAGATTATTCTGAACATTTGTTATATTAAATTTTATGTCCTGGGTTTATCTAAAATCTAGAAAATTAATAGAAAATTAATTTATGAGACACTTAGTTTCATATAGTAACACTTGGCTCCTAGCTTGGAACGGGTGGGTCATTACATGATCTTTACACGGATGGTGGTTGTGCTTACGATCAGCAGTCATGCTCAACTACCTTGTCTATTTCACCTCTCTGTCATTTGCGTTGCATCATACATCCATTGAATGAGCTTCCCACATCTCTAGTCACATGCTATACTTGAAGTTCAACTACTTGTAGGATTTTTTGGTGGTTCTAGCAGTAGCAAGATACCTCTAGGATGCTTCTTTAGGATTACCATGAGTGCATGCTCCATTGGGTAGACCATCTAATGCATGTTAGGTTATCGAATGAACCAAGTAAACACTTCTATGGTTGTTCTGTTAGTATCTCCACTAGGGTTCCATCGGGTCTCGCTACCTATGCTTGTAAATTTGTACTACGAGGCTAGTCTTAGCACTGGCTAGGCAAGATGTACTCTAGCGAACTTTATAGTCCTAGGTATGGCTCTTCTTACCTCTACTAACATGACATCAAAGGTACTGTCTTACCTTAGTACATGGGCTAAAACTTTAGAGTGATCTAGTACTCACTCTCCACTTGCTGGTGTTGCTATTGGGTTTCTATCATGCCTCTAATTGGCTAGCACATGGCTCACTACCTCCTGAGGTACTAAGGTAAAAAGGAAAGAGAGATCAGTTGTGTGGTGTCTCTAGAATCTATTGGGCTACTAGTGATCTCTCTAGAATCCATTATATCTCCTATCTCATAGAGGTTTAGATTACTACTAGTCGACACTAAAGGAATCGCAAGAATTACTCGAGGTGAACAAAACAACTTAATGTTCTCGTATCCATGTAACTTCGTGAATGCTGTTTGTCTTCCACCTGTCAGTAGTAGCAAATTGTTGTACATCTACACTACGAAATGAATGTCAGGACAAAGACACACATATTCACAGAGTGATATGACTATCCCTTCTAGGGAATGCCATTTCTCAAAACATAGCTCAAATCATCTATTCTAAGGCTGAGAATGAAAACCTGATCTGTGGAAGCACATTCATCAATGGTTTTGAATAAAATAAGTGGTCTATAGTGGTTGCTTTCATGCCATCTTGCTGTCAAATCGATGATACTACCGCCTAATCACCCAAATTGCTCATAGCCAACACCGCTGCTATCCCATACTATGGCAATTGAATTTGTCCAAGTGGCATCTGAGGGAGTGGCCTTGTAAGTTACATTGTGCGACTCCCTTGCCCTAGGTGTCTGGCCTGTCTTTCCTTTTGTGAAACACGCCTAGGACAAGATGCAACTCGGTCTCGCGGCTCACCACAATGATAGCATACCTTCGTACCCTTCAAACAAATACCTAGATGTATTCTTTTACAAGGTGGACACATTGAGAATTCCCTAAATTCATCAGTCTAGGGTGCATGATGTTGATCCTTGGCTATACACACTATCATCACAATGTCATCTCGCATCCTCTTCTTAGTGGCACCAAAACTGTGATTTTCCTAGTTCCGATGCGGTACTTGTTCCTCTAAGCATGTTATGGTAAGGGCTGGCTTGCTGACCACACTAGTAAGTTTGACCAAGTCCCTTCTTAACTGAGACTATTTCTCTTTGATTAACCGGTGTTCCTGTAAGCATCGGGTGAGGTGTTTCCCATGTGCATGTTGTTGCTCCTCCATCATCAGCTTGATGACTTTTGCCGCGCATTCTCCGTTGTGCCATGCCTCGGAGAAAAGGATCACAAATCATCTGCCTATGCCAACAATAGGGTAGTTAGGGTCGTATGGGCAGTACTGTGCTATCTGATCATCGCAAAACAAACATAAATACGGATGGCTTGCATGAACTACAAACATCATATCGTAAAACTCACAGACAACATAGGAAAAGGACTGACACATACTTGCGGGCAAGGTTGTGAATCGGCTGCTGGTGTGGGGTACCATAATTACATTTACACGTACACATCAACCATATTGAGCATAACGTAATATTCTACATAAATATACAATGCATACAGGAGAAGAGAACACTCCTAAGGTTATCCATCTTAAGTCTAAGGAGTCAACTTTGATACCAAGTTATAACAACCCAATTTGGCCTATTGTCAGACTGAATCATGATATTAGACTTGGCTAGCTATTCGTTGGACTACTTGATCAGACTAAGTGGCAACAAATCTTAACCTCATGGAGTGTGAAATCCTTCAACTTTGTCTCACATCTAATGCCTACTAGGGTAAGATCCTATCTATAAGTGAGAATGGACTACGGATCTTTAACTTAGTTAACCAAATTTTGAAGAAATGACTTAGTCCAATTATGTTGCACTTTGGCTTGGGTCATTACAAATGGTATCAAAGCCTCCTAGTTCTGTATTAGAAGGTGGGCAAGACTAGGGTCGTTGACTAGTCTGCCATTTATGGGTCAAAGAAGGTCATGGGCTTGGGCTAGCAATGGGTCAAGTGTAGGAATTTCAGGGATAAAATTTCCTAAGGTGGATGGATTGTGGATCCCTCAACTTAGTCCTACATCTAATTCCTACTGGGGTAAGATCCTATTTATAAGTATGAATGAACTATAGATCTTTAACTTGGTTAACCACTTTTGAAGAAATGATTTAGGTCCAATACATTACACTTTGGGTTGAGTCATTATAGAGAGCCTTAAGGCGGAGACCCTAAGGGGGCTACTGCATATGCATACATAAACAAAAACTAGGAGGACTTTGAACTTTAAGATTGCCAATATGGTCATTCGAGTTATAAAAGAGGCACACTTGTGCTACTACTAAGGGGTTGAACTTTAAAGGTGGAGCTTGATATGAATGCTTCAATAACATCCATAGATCATTTCTTATTCTTAGTTTCTCCTCTTGCTTATGTGTCTTATGTATCGATAATGCCATTTGTGCAAAATAAGTTAAATGAGGGTCATGGTTACCTTCTCCATATGCCCTTAAAGTTGCACAATCAGAAACACGAGGTATTAATGCCTAAAAGCCTAACACCTGGTCTTCACATTGACCTTTCAAGTGGTGTGAACTATTAGTTCCTCTAGTCCACGTTGCTTCAACAAACGCACATAGCTGCACCTACATAGGGTTAATGTACCTGATAAAGCTCCTCTTAAGTTCCATGACTATGGAGATTAAACACATCCTCTAGAAATATGCTAGTAACTTGCTCCAAAGTTTAACACACTACAAAAACCATGAGTCAAAGAATTCAGATGGTAATCGTAATACAAGAACTGGCACACCAACAAAACATAAGGACTACATATATACCATCATATATAATACAAACTTAGGCATGATCCATATACAACTGTACATCGATAAACATAACAAGTTATTCTAAAATACATAATATAAAACCTAGGCTCTTCACATGACAGTTGTACTTTAAGTTTTGTTTTTACCTGAATAGAGTTGCTTGCTCCACCCTTTCTGTCGTGTGCGCATATATGGTATGGCATGTGTGAGCCACATTCTCACTCGCCCCTATAAAACCTTGGCCGTTCACGTGAGGTTTTTTGAGTTGGTTTGGTCATGACCTGGATCGGGTTTGTTGGGTCTTACCCTTTTTGTCATCGTTTGAGTATGGTGTGGTGTATGTTTGCCTACCCTTAGCCTCCTTCGGTGTTTGGCATGCCCGGATGGATGCGACGTGCTTGACCTTTTCATTTATGGTTCAATTGAGTTTTGTCTAATTAGACATTAAAAATAGATCCCTCGTGAGGCTTGTTTGCTTACCATGTATTTGGTGACCGTCCTGCTCCTTGTGGGACACACAACACAGTTCCCGAGGTTATCTCGACATTAGTTGAACCCTAAGTGCGCACACCTAGCTTTCAGCAAAAAGGCGCCCTTGCACTGTAAAAGTTGACGATTAGGATTTCAGGGTTGGGGCAATGGCGCTGGCCTAGTGTTCTCATTACCAGCTCATGCCTTGTTGGTGGGTTCCTTGCCTGTAAAGTTGGTCGAACTGATCAGAAGCCAGCTCCCTTATGCCCTGCCAGCAACCTTGAGCATGTAGTTTTTCCATTTTCTATAAAACCTGCCCTTGCTTGGCAGCAACAATCCCATGCCTCCCAGCCTTCTCCCCTTCCTACCATGGTTTCTCCTTGTTCACCTAATCCTCTCCAAGCTCTCCTAGGGTCCTAGGGATGTAGTAGGGGTCCAAGCTCTTGAACAACAATTAGTAAAATTAGTGCGCAGCCTAGGAACACTATTCCTAGCACCTTTTCCCAACCTTATTGGGTCTTGTTTGTCATGTTGGCCTATGAGCCAGCACTTGGTAATTTTTATACCATACCCCTAGAGTATCAGGGGCCACTTGACTAAATTTCAGCATATTTGCATACTATTTAGCCCATCCAAAAAATCGTCCAGCTATGTTCGTTCGACGAGACCATAAGTATGAAACTTTTCACTAATTGTAGTTGCAGCACCAAACCTAAATTAAGGTTACCTAATGAGATTTAACACTTCACTAAGCAAGATATATAAGTTAAGTAAATTTTCAAAAATGTGCATTTGTGGAGGCATTGCCTCATTTTGTTGGCCGATGAGATATGATCGTGATTTGGATTTCATCTCCTTGCTACGTTACGCAAAGTGAGCTCGCTGAGTTAGGACGAGGAGCTCAGCTCACCAAGGTTTGTTGTACTCTTTTGCTTTATCTTGACTTGGCTCCTTCAGTGAGGTTTTTACTGAGTTTTAGGTGTAGGACAACATCAATTGCATTTTATAGGATCCTTTCGATGTCAGGCTATTTTTTCAAGTTTTTCCCACAGTTTAATAAAACTTCATGAATGAGATCCCTAGATGGTTTTAACTTGGAAGATCTAGAAAGTTTATGATATAAGCCCCTACCTAAGCCTACAATATAAGTATGCAAGTTTTATGGTTTTGCAGCAATATGAGAGTGAGCGGTACGAGTATGTATGAATTGCATTATTACTTCTTACACCCTAAAGTAGTGCAATGTAAGTAGGGTGCTACGAGTCCAATGCATTTTCGAAAATCATGGTGGAATCATTATTTTGAGCTACCTGGTAACGTGGCATGCAATATATGGAGGATGTGAGGGCGTAAACATAAGTATATATATAAGTATTAAGTCGTTGACCTTAATCGATATTTTTATGATATTCAGGCATGTCATCCTAAGCTTACTACCTTGTAAGGTATTCTGAAAGTTTTATGAAATCTTGTGAGTATTAAGTCACTCATCTGCCAATATAATTTTATTAGTAGTTATTTTTGGACAGGTAATTAGACTTATTTGATTAGTGACAATTTTCCTATATGTATGTAGGTGTGTGTAACTGGCAAAGGTGTATGGATCGAAAGGTTGAGGCAGGGATGGTACCATGTATATGTATTGGGCTGTGATTTATATTACATTATTATTATTATCGTCATGCTGGGTGTTAACTTTGGGGCATTTTAACAATTGTTTGTAGGGTTTGTAAGCCTGAAAGCCCTTGAACATGATGAGGAGCAATTAGGATACATGAAACATATTTAGATGTAGTTGTGTGTGTGTTTTTGATAGAAAAGCGTGGACTGGAGGAGCTTATGTTTTATACCGTTTGACCACGTGAAGATCGAGTATTAGGGTATGATGCCCTAGCACATGATGATGCCTCTATGCATTTAATTACCATTTATGCGTATGTGGAATGGCTAACTACAACCCAATGTTTACTTTATTACAAAATCAATATCAGCTAAGAATAAGTTATCTAACTCGAAGGTTGAAACTAAGTATAAGAACAAGATTATACATTTGTATTATGAAAGATCAACCTCTTAGCTTTATTGGAGGCATTGCCTTTATGTAGCTCAGAGTAACCATTACATCAATAAATCCATCCTCTTACTTGCCTTCGTATCCTATGACTCAGAGTGTTCAAATTAGGAGTCTTAAGTGTAAAAGACTTCTAATGGTAGTATTGATCAACATGCATTATTTGAAAACCTAGTTTGGTTACCATCTTAAACCTCCTTGAGGGTGGGTTGAAATCTACTTCCATAAAGTTTGTATGCTGGTAGTCCAACAAATTGCTTTCCAAATTATAACATTAAGATTTGGTCCATACTTTGGGCCAAATTGGGATGATACAAGGATGCTTGTGGGAGTGTCGCTCCTCAGGTAGACATGTAGTGGGTAGAGAGAGATAACTATGCTGAGTTAGTTTGTTGTCGACAAGAACTCAAGTAGTCGGGGCCCAGAGCATCATATGGGGGAGCATTGGGAGGTTGGTCGTTTCCTTAAATATTGTGCACAGTTGTTCTATGTACTGAACTAGAGGTGGTGCTGGAGTGGATTGGCACACCTTGTGGAGTGCTAATAGATATGGGTTGTCCACTTGATCTCAGGGTTTGTGTGGCCACTAGGGCCATGCAATGGATGGGCAAGAGCCTGCTAATGTTGTGTATGTAGGGACCATGCAGTGGAGCCGATCACATGGGAGGAGTTCTGAGACATGTTCTACTGTCAGTACTTTGATGCCATAGTCATGTCTAGGAAGAAGACAAAGTTCTTGTAGTTGTGGTAGCATGAGGGCACGTTGGTGGCAGAGTATGAGGCCTTATTTCTTGCTCTGGAGAGGTTTGCTCCAGGTAATTTTGCTATAGAGAGAGCAGTTGTAACGACCCGCCATTTTTCATGATAATATTGTGGGCCTAACTGGCTAGGTGTTACTCAAAATTAAAGCAATTATGTCAAACATTATTAGAAATCATAACTTATAATAAAATCCCACAGTCTTGGACCGTTTCCCAGCAGCCACACTTATTCCTCAATTAAATAACAAAAAGGAGTCCTCATATTACTTTGCTCCATGCTCTAGTTGTCAATCATCTAATCTCGGATCTGCACACCTGCGGAGGCAATTCCGCGTTAGTGATTACAACACTAAGTAGTATAATAGATAAAACAAACAAGTACATTCCACCATTTTCATATATTTATTTTAATATGCGGTGGAGCGATTCCGCTATACTCCAAAACAATGCGGAGGAGGTGTCCGCTGTGATCCGCACACCCCGGCCGTAGCCTTTTTATGGGGAGGCTACCACTACCGTCTCCAGTGCCAGTGCCTCGCACACCCCGGCCGTAGCCTTTTTGTGGGGTAGCTATCACTGCACTCGGGTGATTGCTATGCCCCGTTTGTGGGGAAGCTCTCACTACCAATTCTAGTGCCAGTGCCTCGCACACCCCGGCCGTAGCCTTTTTATGGGGAGGCTATCACTGCACTCCAGTGCCAATGCCTTGCACACCCCGGCCGTAGCCTTTTTGTGGGGCGGCTATCACTGCACTCAGGTGATCGCTATGCCCCGTTTGTGGGGAAGCTCTCACTGCCAACTCTAGTGCCAGTGCCTCACACACCCCGGCCGTAGCCTTTTTATGGGGCGGCTATCACTGCACTCAGTGCCAGTGCCTCACACACCCCGGCCGTAGCCTTTTTATGGGGCGGCAATCACTGCACTCTAGTGCGATGGAGGAATCGCTGTGCCTCACTCACCCCGGCCGTAGCCTTTTTATGGGGCGGCTATCACTACTCCAAAACAATATCGATGCATCACAAGATTCACACACATAACACGACCCAGTGTCGGACTGAGTCAATTCTTTAACCCCGGTTGCACTTCGTGCATGGTGGTCGAATCTGGGCTCAGGCCGACCTAGGCTACCAACAAGGAAAATACGATGTTCTACCTATTATACGTACCTGACTTGCGGGTTCGTCCGACTGTAATCCGCTAACCCTAATATGAACGGGGCATAAAATTATACATTAGTATAATTTTACTCGCGTCGAAAATGCATGCAACTAAATATTTAATATATGCCACATTAATTAATTTATTTAATTCGATAAGGTTCAACACTTCTTTATTTAATTAATTATGCTATCGCGTAATTTCTATGCGATTATCTTTTATTGATCCATTATTTTACTTTACGAATTTATTATAAGAATAATCGTTTTATTTATCAAATATAACTTTTATATGATAAAGGTGAAGTCTCTATTAAATATTCCTCATAACCCTTCAATTTAAGTTAATTGCTTTTAATCAGCCGATTAATTAATTACCGTTTATCGTGATCGAAATTTATTAATTTCATGTAATAATTTATAAATTTATTATTTTGACCACTTAACTCATATTCCTTTAAATTAATTATTTCAATGATTTTAACACGAGTTGGTATTATTATTATGATTTTTAACTCAACCCATATCGAGTCAACCCGAAATTACAAAACTGCCATTCTTCTTCTTCTTCTTCTTCTTCTTCCCGTCACCATTCTTCTCTTCACCCAAAACCAGCACCAAGCTCTTCTCTTTCGACCAAAATCTAGATCCTATCCTTCACCCATTGTCTCCCTTTCCTAGCAACCAAATTAGCAGCAACAATCAAAGGGCGACTGCACCACCACAGCGACGAACCAGCAGCCATGGCGACCTCGACCTGCTGCTATGGCGACTCAGACGTGGCCAGCAGCACCGCCCCACGCGTCCCCTTCTTCCCGCACAACAACCCAACGCCCAGAAGAAGAGAAACACTACCCTACAGCGTGGTATATGCAACTGGTCGTGACACAAACGCCATGGTGCTGTTGCTGCAATTCAGCAGGACGTGCTACCATCCTTGGCAATTTCAGCAGGACGTGCTACCATTCTTGGCTGTAAATTCTATGAAATCTCACCTTTAATTACTACAACATGAGTAAGGACGTTGATGCAGCAACTGATTAGCAAAAGATTATGACTTGTTGCTGTAATTAATCACAAACACACAAGAATTGCTGCACGGCAGCAACTTATGTTCGTGGGTGAATTCCTGGTTCTAATCCAGTTACATCCTCCCTTTTTCTTGTTGATTTCAGGTCTTAGTTTCCATGATTATCTTGTATTATAATCTTTGATCATATGTATGCATGCAAACTAAGAAGAAGAGAGGAAGAAACTTACCAAAACAATGGGGAAGCCGGCGTTTGTCCAAGGAGCTTATGTGCATGACGCCCCCCCCCTCCTTCTCCTTATAAAATGAAAGAAGGCCTAGGGTTTATGAAAACACACTTCGTTGCCGGGTAAATGGGTAAGTGATACGGTTCACTTTACTAGTTTAAACGGTTAAATGGTATGGTTTACTTAACCGGGTAAAAATACTTAACCGGTTAACTAATACTTTCCACTTGACCGGGTAATTGATAATTAACCGGGTAGCGGGTAAATAATTTAAATAAATTCATGGATACCAACGTTCGATCCCACCGCGTCGAATATATACATATATATATATATATATTTATATATTTTATATTTTTTTCCGGGTCTTTACAGCAGTGCATTAGCCTCAGAACTGTTGTAGCCTCCTCATCTTCGGACACAAAAGAGGCTGTGAAGAGGGATTTTGAAGTGTGAGCACACTCACAAGTCCACATCACCATACAAGCGGTACTGATCAGTCTATCCTCTAGGGTTAGAGGCACAAATGACAGGACTACTAAGGTCCCCTGCCATTTTTAACGATATTGTGGGCCTTGTTGGCCAAGTGTTGCTCAAAATTTAACAAAACCAACCCTATAACGACCAGTCCTAATCGGACCGGGTGTTACTTAAAAGGTTAAATTAATAATATGAAAGCAAATAAGTCTAGCATTTCTAACTCAAAAGAACTTATGTTTCAAATGACAATGCATGAAGTAATTATCCCACAGTCTTGGACCGTTTCCCATAGCTACATTTATAACACAAGAAAAGTAAAAAGAGAAGTCTGCTTATTATCTGTTCACCACCTGAGTTGGTATAAGAACCACCCTGTCGTCTCTTAGTCTTTAGTTCCAGCTGCTAACCTGCGGAGGCAATTCCGCGTCAGTGATTAACCACTAAGCCGTATAATTAAATAAAACAAGTCAATAAACTCCCTATCATTATCTATAATAATGGCTGTTGTGACTATTCCGACATGTCCATTTATTAGCTAATGGTTTAGTCAACCATGTGCATTAGTTGGCTGATGGGTCAGTTCACCATGTCCATCTATTGGATGATGCGTTAGTCCATCATGTCCATTACCGGCTTGAGAGTACAATTCGCCATGTCCGTTATCGGCTGGTGAGCCCAATCCACCATGTCTATTAGTTGGCTGATGGGTCAGTTCACCATGTCCATCTATTGGCTGATGGGTCAGTCCACCATGTCTGTAATTGGTTGGTGAGTCCAATCCGCCATGCCCAATTTATTGGCTGATGGGTCAATACATCAATTCCATTACCAGCTGGCGATTCCAATCTACCATGTCCATTATCGGCTGGTGAGTCCAATCCACCATGTCCGTAATTGGCTAGCGAGTCCAATCCGCCATGTCCAATTTATTGGCTGATAGGTCAGTACATCATGTCTATTACCAGCTGTCGAGTCCAATCTGTCATGTCCGTTATCGACTGGTGAGTCCAGTCCACCATGTCCATAATTGGCTGGCGAGTCCAATCCGCCATGTCCAATTTATTGGCTGATGGGTCACTCCATCATGTCCATTACCGGCTTGCGAGTCCAATCCACCATGTCCGTTATCGGGTGGTGAGTCCAATCCACTATGTCCGTAATTGGCTGGCCAGTCCAATCTGCCATGTCCAATTTATTGGGTGATGGGTCAGTCCATCATGTCCATTATTTGATTATTAAGGGCGTAGCCCGTGTCAAACTGAGTCAATTCCTTAACCCCGGTTGCACTCGGTGCATGGTGGTCGAATCTGGGCTCTGGCTGACCAGGTTGTGCACAAGAGAAAATACAACATTTTAAATAATTATACGGACTTGGATATTTCAAACTTGCAGCTGCGACCAATGATCCTAATATGAACGAGGACATAAAATTATACATACGTATAATTTTATTCGAGTAGAAATGCATGCAACTAAATGACTAATATATATTTCACTATTAAATTTCAACAATATTAAATATTAAACTATACATGTGATATAATCATTTAAATCCTACTTTACATTAATAATCTAGATCATAATTAACACTTAAGAAATATTTAAATAATTATCAACTTATAAACAAATATTTAATTACTATTATTATTATATTTTCCTTTGAGACAATAATTACTTAACCACAATCTTGATAATTTAGTTTTCGGTTTTAAATCATTAATCACTATCCTTATTCATAGCAATTTAGTTAAATAAGTTGTATAATTAAATTATTTAAAATAATTTGTATTATTCTAATTTAAAAATATCATTAATACAATTATTTTAAATTATTTGACTCAATAAAATTTTGAACTTTTTTGTATTTTCATTATGCTATTTATGTTCGACGCTAGTGATTGCTACTTAATTATAGTTTAATAACTCATTTTCTATATTACTGACTCATTATTAAAATAATCACTTTATTTACCTAATATTAAATTTAATATAGTAAAGGTAAAATCTTTATTTTATTAATTACTTATCACTGTCCGATTTAATTTAATCGCTTGTTGTGTGCCGATTAATTATTGATTGTTTATCATTACTGTATTTTTATTACTTATGTCCAGGTCGATTTCATCCAATAATTAGTTGGTTTATTATCTTTAACCCATAACCCATTAGAATAATTCTTTTTAATGATTTATTACAAGTTAAATGGGATATAATCATTTTTAACTCGAGTCGGTATCGAGTCAACCCATATTTACAGATTTGCCACCGTAAGCTTCTTCTTTTTTCTTCTTCCCGTCAGCCCTTCTCTCCTTCCAGCTTCGTCCTTGGCACAACTCAGATCACGCCTTTTTCTTCTTCCCTATGCAACCTAATTGAACAACCATCTAAACATCCTAATCAAGTGTCAACATTGAATTAAAGCAGCCAAAGTTGAAGCCTAACGTCCACATTTTATAGCAGCGATCCAAGACGACCTTCCTGCACCCAAAAACCAGTCTTGGCGTCTTCTTCTTCAACCCAAAACCAGATCACTTCCTTCCCTAACTACTTCCCTTCCCTAGCAATCCAATTGGAAGCCTAAAGCTCGTGCCTTTCAGCAACTATCCACGTCCCACTCTGTTCTGCACCAAAGCGCGACTTCTGGCCAGCAGCACCGTCGGGACTGCAAATTTAACTTCGTCCGGCCAGCAGCACTACCGGGAACTCTACCCTTCTCCCTGCACGACAACCCAACGTCAAGGCCAAGCGCTGTGAGCATGCACGGCATGAGCCTTGGCCGGCGAACTGGTATAGATGTCTGGAATTCCTCTACAGCATTGCTCCCTACAACTCCGCCCATAACCAGCTGTAATTCTGCCACCACTTGGAAACCAGGGACATGGCGAGCCCTCCTTTCGACCCAGCAGCAAGAGAGGACTTTGGGGTTATGAGGGAATGCCTTGCAAACGTTTTTACGGTCGCCCATCTTGCCAAAATTTCAGACTACTCAGCCATTGGACGGGATTCCAGTTTTCAGTTTAGTTCTTGTTGTTTATTTTTTATTTCAGATTTGATTTCTCATGATTATCAAGCTTATAATCAATTAAAAAGACATATAATGCATGAAAATTAAGAAGAGGAAGATATGAAGGTTACCCAAGCAAGGAAGATGCCGGCTCCGGTAAGGAAGAGGAGAAGAAGAAGAGAGCGTAATGATGCCCCCTCACAATTTATAAAATGAAAAATGGCGTCGCTTCACCAAAATGGCTAGGGTAGGTGAAAACACACCAACACTTGTATTTTATTCCTTTAACCGGGTAACTGGGTAAAGAATAAAATACTTAACCGGGTAGACTTAATCAGGTAGAGAATATAATATAATTAATATTAATTTTCTAACGTTCGATCCTTCCTTGCCCGAGTCGAATATATTAAAAATTTTTTTCCACGGTCTTTACAACCTTACTCGTCTACAGTGTGAGAGACGAATCCTAGTACATGTCGGAGATATGTAGGGGCTTGCTTCACCTGTGGAGAGATGGGGCATAGTGCAGCAGCGTGCACGAGACAGCAGTAGTAGTATCACCAGCCTGATTAGTGTTAGTGGCCTCAGCAGTATTAGCCCTAGTAGTAGCAACAATGGAGAGGACTACCTGCACCACTATAGTGGCCACTTTCTCTTCAAAACACCAGCTCAAAGAGGTGACTACCAGATGCAGGGAGAGTAGGGCCAGTGGGCGAGAGTGGTAGACAACAGAGTTAGTTATAGGATAATTGAGGTAGGTTGGTCTAGCCGCAGTTGAGGATGTATATGCACCGAAGCAAAATGTTGGGCAGGATGATGGGCAAATTCAAGACGGTAGGCCACAACACCCGGACATGGTGTATGCTACTACAACTGAGGAGGTGGTCCAGTGGGACACTCCGAATCCAGCTCGCTCGCGAACCGAACCAGAACGTCATGGGTCCCGATCAAGTCGGCTAAAGTGAACTTAACCTAATTGGATCTATTCTCGGCATCTCAAGATGGAAGATACTAATCGTTATGCTTGGATGAATGCATGGAACCCTAACATGCTACTACATGGATGACATGACAACCAATTTACATACCAAAATAATTATGAGAAAATTAAAAAATTCATAAAATAAAACAGACAGAGTCTCCTTTAAAGGTGCAATGAAGGATCACCCTATCAAATCAGCCTGTATAAATACATAAATCCATATACATCCATTGCACCACATTTTTTACATGAATATTTAATTCGGCCACATCAATATATTCCCCACATTTTGGGTCTCGACCCAGCTACAAATTTTCATGTCCACCTTTATCACTCAATCTACAGACTAATATATATTTTGGTTCATATTATCACTATCCATTCCTAATTACCAAAATCTTGATCATATCATCTTTTATATCAGGCAATTTCATCATCAAAATTTCATTTTCATAATAACATACAAAAATCAAAATATCAAAAACAAACAATCTGTCGGTGAGCATGTGCTTGTGTGTGAGAGATAGGCCACTGCTCCTCCATCTAAGCCGGTGTGTCCAGTATTTAATCCTCACCTACATATATATATAAAAGAAACGTTAGTAACGAGTGTTACTGGGCTAAAAATGTAACTACATAGCAAATGAGAGCTGACTCCCATTTTGGAAAGAACATTTATATACTTCGTGAACACTCGTCAGGGCAACTGCTGAGGAGCTACCAGGTTGCAAACCCGATAGCGTCCCGAATTGACTCGCCTGATAACACTGAAATCTGATAAAACTCTCGTGTCACTGAAACTTGATAAAACTATATATAGGCTTGGTGTACTTACCCGCCTGAACCGGACTGGGTGTTACTTAAAAATATCATTAATGTAAATGTAGCATTCCAGAACATGAATTTAAATACAACAAATAAGTTCTCGCAACATTTAGTATAAATCATAACAATAAATCATGTTCTCTAAAATATAAAATAACTATTCCACAGTCTAGAAGATTAGTAATTTGTCTCTCAGGTCATTCTGAGATTAGTAAAGTTGTCTCCGAGCTCATTCTGAGATTATAAATCGTCTCCCAACTCATTCTAAGATTAGGAGGTCTCCCAATTCATTTTGAGATTAGTCATGGTCTCCAAGTTCATTCGGAGTTTAAAAATTGTCTCCGAGCTCATTCTGAAATAAGGTGGTCTCCCAATTCATTTTTAGATTAATCATGGTCTCTCAGTTCATTCTAATATATATATCATTTTCAAAAATACTAAATATTAAATTATTAACAAATCTAGTGAGATAATTAATTATTCATATGACATCATTATTTAAGTACTACTTTACATTTTAAATTAATTATCTAAATCATAATTAACACTTAACAAATAACAAAGTAATTATTAATCCATAAACATGTATTTAATTATTATTATTAGTATTTTTTCTTTTGAGATAATAAATTTGTGTACAATAATTAATTAGTTTAGTAACATTACCAATAACTCATTAAAATGATTATTTTTAAAGATTTATTACGAGTTCGTATTAATTTTAACTCGAGTCGGTATCGAGTCAACCCATATTTACAAAACTGCCACCCTCCTTCTTCCTTCGCGTCGCCACTCTTCTCTGCACCAAAACCAGACCACACCCTTCTTCTCCACCCCTTTTCTTGGCACCCAAACCTAGAATCACGTCCTCCCTCGACTTCAACCTTCTCCAGCAACCAATTGGAAGCCTAAAGTCCATGCTTTACAGCAGCTTCCCAAGGCGAACATGTCCTGCACCATGGCACGCGACGTCTGGCCAGCAGCACCGCTGGGGATGCAAGGTGACCTCTGTCCGGCCAGCAGCATCACCAGGGACTCTTCCCTTCTCCCCGCGCAACAACACAACATCCCGGCCACGACATCAATCTTGGCTGATGGACTGGTATGGATGCCTGAAAACACCCACAACATTGTCCACCCTCCAAACCCCATCCTAGACTCCTAAGATGCTAGAGACTGCAATTCCCATATCCTAACCCAACCAATTACATAGCATAGGACGTTGTTGAAGCAACAACACAACGAAATGATCATGAATTGGTGAAACAGCAGCAAGTTTACATGACGCCCATGAATGGAGGAAGTAGCAGAACTTTACATGATGATCATGAATTGATGAAGCAACAGAAATTAGCATGATGATTAAGAAATGCATGAAAACTAAGATTTGGGAGATAGGAAGGTTACCCAAGCAAGGAGGAAGAAGCACCGGCAAGGAAGAGGAGAACTAGGCGATTAAGGTTACACCAAAAATGACGTCCTCTTTCAAAATTTATAAAAATAAAAATGACGGCTAGGGTATGTGAAAACACCCCTAGACCTGTATTTCATTTAACCGGGTAATAATAAAATATAATAATTAACTAGGTAGAATTAACCGGGTAAAGAATATAACATGTTCGGTCCTTTCTGGACCGCGTCGGCCCATCCTGAACCGCGTCCGTGTCCAATTTTTTTTTTTTCACAGTCTTTACACTTGGGAAGGGATTTATATAATATGCCTCAAGGAAAATTGCGGTGGATCTTATTTTCAAAATCAAACTTGAGGGATCTCATCCTCTTGGATTATTAATTCAGAAAATTGATTGATTTAATGACCCTAGTTAAGTGGGATCCAATAAAACACCACTTAACCCATCCATCAAGTAATCAAACAAATATACAATGGAGTAGAACCTAAAATGGGGAACGAGTCCTAAAAGGACTGGGATGAGGCTATGAGAGCGTTCTCTTGCCTAGGCGGCTGTAAAGACAGTGAGAAAAGAAAAAAATTTGACGTGGATGTAGTTCGGAAAGGACCGAACATTTTATATTCTTTACCCAGTTAATTCTACCGGGTTCATTATTATATTTTATTATTTACCCATTTATTTACCTAGTTACCTGGTTAAGTGAAGTACGCGTGAATCGATATGATTGGTCATCATGATTATTATGATCATTAGTCGACCGGTCATGGTTCGACCTAAGGCCAAACCCCGGTCTTGGGTGGGTGACGACTTGGTGAGTGGGAGGAAAAGGGAGAACGAACTTTAGCCAAGTGATACCTATTCATGAATGGGCGGTAGGGTAGGGTGTAAGAATTTAATTGAGGGACTCGTAGAGTTGTATATATATATAGTTGTGAAGATTGTGGGAAATCCTTTTCCCTAGCCGTCCACTCCTTCTTGTCTCCTCTCCGTCCCAGGCACCCTCCTCATTGTTGCGTGAGTATCTCGTCCCTTTTCTTATTTCTTTTACATTAGGACTCTTGCATGCATGGTTTTGATGGTAAGGATGTAGGGTTGATGACGTTCTTCACATCTTCTTGTTTTCCCACGTTTTTTTGTTTGGGAAGAAGGTTGCATGTTGGCCTGATCGCCACCATCTCCTTCCCATCTCCCCTAGTTTTCCTTGCTCTCGGCTTGTGTTTTGGAGTGTTTTCTGCGGTGCCTTGTCAAGTAGGCATGCGGTTCAGTCAGTGGCTTCCAAATCAGGTTGTGCATGTAGCAACGCCTGATTGTTTTTTGTTGGAGACGCCTGGCTGAATTGCAGGATCCCTAGCATCTTATGCATGGGGTCTCGTCGATTCTGGTTGCATGAATTGCTGGGGTTTCTTGGGGTCGTTTGGTTGTTTTGTTGAGCGTGTGTTGATATGTTCTGGTTGCTGCCCCTCGTGTTGATGAAGGTGTCGTGAGTTGCACTGCTGGTTTGTGGTTGATCGTCCTTTCTGTATAGTATGCTTATTGTGTCTAGGGTTGCTGGTTTCTTCTTTTGTTTGGGGAACGTCGTAGTACCTGTTATTGCTGGTCGTAGTGGTATAATTCAAGTAACTTAGGGATTTGGATGAGTAATAATTGCTAAGTTATATATGTAATGCACATAGTTATTGGCGTAAATAAAAAATTGGGTAATCCATGAGTAATATAATCACTGTAGTAATTAATTGGTGATAAGTAATTCGTGTACTATAAATTATTAAGTCTGATGGTTATAAGTAATTAATAAAATAAAGATTTTACCTTTACCATATTAAATTTAATATTAGGTAAACAAAGTGATTATTTTAATAATGAGTCAGTAATATAGAAAATGAGTTATTAAACTATAGTCGAGTGGAAATCACTCGCGTCGAACCTAAATAGCATAATGAAAATAAATAAAGTTCGAAACTTTATAGAGTCGAATAAATTAAAATAATTGTATTAATAATATTTATGAATTAAAATAATACAAATTATTTTAAATAATTTGATTGAATAACTTAATTAATTAAATTACTGTAAATAATAGTAGCGATTAAAAATTATAACCGTCAACTAAATCATCAAGATCGGGGTTAAGTAATTATCACTGCAAAGGAAAAATTAAATACTTGTTTATTAGTAATAATTATTTTATCAACTGTTAGGTATTAATTATGATTTAGATAATTAATTTAAAATGTAAAGTAGGACTTAAATGATTATATCACATGAATAATTAATTATCTCACTAGATTTGTTGAGAATTTAATATTTAATATTTTTGAATTGTTACATGATATGTTGTCAAAATTTTAATAATGATATATATATTAGACATTTAGTTGCATGCATTTCTACTCGAATAAAATTATACTTATGTATAATTTTATATTCTCGTTCAGATTAGGATCATTGGTCGCAGCTGCGAGTTCGAAATATCTAGGTCTGTATAATTATTTGAAATGTTGTACTTTCCCTTGTTGGCAGCCATGGTCGGCCTGAGCCCATGTTTGACCACCATGCGCTGTAACACAATCAGGGACAAGGAATTGACTCAGTCTGACATGGGGCCGCACCTTTAAAATTACTATTGTGTGTCTGTATAATTATTTGAAATGTTGTATTTTCCCAAACTGGTATAATTATATAAAATGTTGTATTTCCCCAAACTGGTATAACTATATAAAATGTTGTATTTTCCCAAACCGGTAGCCTTGTCGGCACTAATCTCAGAATGAGCTGGGAGACAATTTCTAATCTCAGAATGAACTGGGAGACCATGACTAATCTCAAAATGAATTGGGAGACCACCTAATCTCAGAATGAGCTGGGAGACAATTTCTAATCTCAGAATGAACTGGGAGACCATGACTAATCTCAAAATGAATTGGGAGACCACCTAATCTCAGAATGAGCTGGGAGACAATTTCTAATCTCAGAATGAACTGGGAGACCATGACTAATCTCAAAATGAATTGGGAGACCACCTAATCTCAGAATGAGCTGGGAGACAATTTCTAATCTCAGAATGAACTGGGAGACCATGACTAATCTCAAAATGAATTGGGAGACCACCTAATCTCAGAATGAGCTGGGAGACAATTTCTAATCTCAGAATGAACTGGGAGACCATGACTAATCTCAAAATGAATTGGGAGACCACCTAATCTCAGAATGAGCTGGGAGACGATTTCTAATCTCAGAATGAGCTGGGAGACGACTTTTACTAATCTCAGAATGACCTGAGAGACAAATTACTAATCTCAGAATGACCTGAGAGATAATTACTAAAGACTTGTGTAATAATAATAATAAACATGAGTGAAATGATAATAGGGATTATATTGACTTGTTTCATTTAATTATGCGGCTTAGTGGTTTTATCACTAATGCGGAATTGCCTCCGCAGGTGAGCAGCATTGGACTAAAGAATAGAAGTGTGGTTGGTGGTTCTTTTACCAACCTAGGTATGGTGAATCGATAATAAAAATTGGACTTCCTTATTATTCTCTTGTGTTATAAATGTGGCTATGGGAAATGGTCCGAGACTGTGGGACAGTTATTTTATATTTTAGAGAACATGATTTATTGTTATGATTTATATTATATGTTGCGAGACTTATTTGCTGTATTTAAATTCATGTTCTGGAATGTTACATTTACATTAACTATATTTTTAAGTAACACCCGGTCCGGTTCGGGCGGGTCGTTACAGGTGGTATCAGAGCCAGGTTTCCCACTAGCTCACATTTTATGACTCAAGTACCTTGTTGAAAAGTCCAATAATTATCTTTTCCCACTGTGTTGTGTTATTAATTAACAAATTCATTCGCTAATAAACCTAAGTCATAACTGAAAAAAAAATACTAATGAACCATGATGGTTCGACGTTTTAGATGGCAGGCACTCGTAGACAGTCAAACCGAGCTACTCCGCCCAATGCGAACACTGAGAATGTATTGGCTCAGATCCTGACGGCCATACAGGGACTGGCACAGGCTTTAGAAAATACAAATTCTGTGGTTCAAAATATTGTTCAGCGGTTACCGGGAGTGGTAGCAGGGCATGGAGCCTCAAACTCGGCAGCGGGTCCCAGAATCACCCCAGATGGTGGTCAGGGGAGTGCCCAAGGGTGGGCAGGGTTAGCAGACCCGGGCGAGCAAGGGGAGCGTCCAAACCCAGTGCCACCGGTAGTCCGACAAGTGGTGCCGCCAGCGGTTGATGATAGTGACCGCTACACTGTGGAAAAATTTAGAAAGAATGGAGCTGAGGTATTTATTGGAGGGATCGATCCAATGAAGGCGGAGAGCTGGATTGACATTACCGAAAAAGCGTTTAGAGCTCTGTCTGTGCCCCACCGCCATCAAGTGAGATTGGCAACATGCATGCTTCAAGAGGAAGCATCTTACTGGTGGAAATCCATGGAGAAAACCACTTTCCATCGACGTGAGATTTCCTCCATCGCGTGGGTGGAATTTGTGGCAGCTTTCAATGGACAATATTTTCCAGAGCCAGTTGTCCAGAAGAAAGCACTGGAATTCGCCAATTTGGTTCAGGGGGAGAATTCAGTCCGGGAATATGCCAAGAAATTCTTACAGCTGGAGCGTTTTGCACCTGGGATTCTGGCAACTGATAAGGCGAGAGCTGACAAATTCTTTTGGGGATTGAAGCCAGAATTGAGAGGTAAGATTGCTACAGCGCCAAGGAGTACGATAACTGAGTTGATCGACTCAGCCACTACTCAAGAGTTGGTGTTCGAGTATGACCGTGCACAGAAGCAAGGAAAGGTTACTTCTCAGCACAAGAATGCCAACCCTGTCAGTAACCAAAATAGGTCAGCCGGACACCAGCAGCAGAACTACCGAGGGAACATAGAGGGGAACCTTAAAAGGAAGTTTGAGGATATCCCGTGGAGGCGGTGTCAAAATTGCAAGAAGATGCATTCAGGGAAATGCAAGGAGCCCTGTAGGTGCTTCAACTGTGGAAGAACGGGACACATACAGAGGGAGTGCCGTCAGCCTCCGAAGCAACAACAGGAGCAGCCTGAGAAAGGGAAGGCACCAGCTCCTATTCGCTACCCGGCACCTGCACAACCGGCAGACAAAGGGAAGGCGAAGCTCTATGCAGTTGAAGTCGAGGAAGATGAGGCAGATGAACACACTGTCCAAGGTAAAATTCTAATTCAAGGAGTCATGGTGGATATTTTATTTGATTCGGGGTGTACACATTCATTCATATCATCTCAAATAGTCAAGAGGTTAGGACTCCAACCATCTCCCTTATCTAAGGCCTATAGAGTCACTACTGCAATGGGAGACGGTGAAGTCACAACTTTAGGAGTGACTAACCTATCCTTAAATATACAAGGGAAACCCTATGTGTGGAACTTTATCATATATGGGGTAAAAGGGTATGATGTACTATTGGGAATGGACTGGTTGTCTGCACACCAGGCTTTTCTTGACTGTAAAGGGAAGAGAGTGGTGACAAAACCTTGTAATTGTGAGATGGGAGTCATTTTCAACGGGTCATCGCATGATCCATCTTCTTGTATCGTGTCGATTGGTGAGGCAGTCGAGTTATTTGGTGAGGGTTGTAAAGCCTTGTTGGCTAACTTAGTTGAGTCGGAGTCAAAACCCAAAGAGTTGTCCATGATTCCTGTGGTAGCAGAGTTTCCCGATGTATTCCCAGAAGAACTTCCAGGGTTACCTCCTAAGCGGGCAGTGGAGTTTGCCATTGACCTAGCACCTGGAACAACACCAATTTCTAAAGCACCATACCGCATGGCTCCAGCAGAACTCAAGGAGTTAAAGAGTCAACTAGAAGAGTTGTTGCAGGTAGGCTTCATCAGACCAAGTACTTCACCCTGGGGAGCCCCTGTTCTTTTTGTGAAGAAGAAAGATGGATCACTTCGGCTGTGTATTGACTATCGAAAAATCAATCAAGTGACAATCAAGAATCGGTACCCCTTACCGAGGATTGATGACTTGTTTGATCAGCTAAAAATAGCCAGAATATTTTCTAAGATAGACTTGCGGTCTGGTTATCACCAGTTGCGAGTAAAGGAGTCAGACATACAGAAAATGGCTTTCCAAACTCGGTATGGACATTATGAGTTTCTGGTTATGCCTTTTGGTCTAACAAATGCACCAGCGGCCTTTATGTCACTCATGAACACAGTATTCCACACATACCTGGACAAGTTTATTATCGTATTTGTGGACGACATTCTGGTCTATTCAAATAATGAAGAAGAGCATGTGAAGCACCTGTCTATTACTCTTCAAGTTCTGAGAGAACATCAACTGTTCGCCAAGCTCTCAAAGTGTGACTTCTGGATGAGGGAGGTAAATTTCCTTGGTCATATTGTCTCAAAGGCTGGAATTGCAGTGGATCCATCAAAAGTGAAAGCAGTCATTGATTGGCCACAACCTAAGTCAGTCACTGATATCAGAAGCTTCCTTGGTTTAGCGGGTTACTATAGGAAATTCATTAAAGACTTCTCCTTAGTAGCATCGCCGATGACCAAACTCACAAGGAAGGGGGTCAAGTTTGAATGGAGTAGTAAGTGTGAGGAGAGTTTCTAGTCTCTAAAGAAGAGTTTAACAACTGCACCAGTCTTGACCCTGCCAAATGGTAATGAAGGATTCGTAGTCTTCAGTGATGCGTCTCGGTTGGGTTTAGGATGCGTCCTTATGCAAGAAGGTAAGGTGGTGGCCTATGCCTCTCGTCAATTGAAGATTCATGAGCAAAATTATGCAACCCATGACTTGGAACTGGCAGCAATGGTTTTTGCCCTGAAGATTTGGAGACACTACTTGTATGGAGCCCAGTTTGAAGTCTTCATTGACCACCAGAGTTTGAAGTATATCTTCACCCAGAATGACCTTAACCTTCGACAGAGGCGGTGGATAGAATATTTGAAGTATGAAACCCGTGACTCGAGTCAGGGTTTTACATTACCGAACTAGTCGGTTCGACTGTTGGTTTGAGTCGAGTCAGTTTCTTGAACCGCGTGCTGAGTCGAGGCCGGCCGTGAGTTATGAGCGATGAGAGTCAGGTGTACTTGAATATATAATGATAACGTCGAGAAGATGGTGAGAAATGAGTTATCAGAATATATGAAAGTATGCAGTATTTTTTTCTTTTTATATGTTTGATTGGAGAAATAGTTTAAGCCAAATAACGCGTTAGGATGCGTTGGATTATATTTGGGTAGGTTATTAGTTATAGAGCATGCCATTGGGATGTTGTTGTGTTTGTTTTATTTTATGGAATTTTTCCATATTTTTATAGATTTTTTTAGAATTTATTACGAACTAGTTATTATTTTGACTTGAGTAGGAATCGAGTCAATACTTATTTACGAAACTGCCATTGAGGGTATTCTTCTCCCTCCCGACACTTACCCTCTCTAAACCCTCGCCGTGTGTGCTGCCGCCGCCACCGCCAATGCCGCGCTGCCGCCGATTGACGCCCCCTGCCTTGCCGTGCCGTCGCCGTGCCGCCACGACCAACCCAGGCCGCCGATTGCCTGCCCGTGCACCGCCGCGACGCCACGAGGCTGCCTCGGCCGTCACCACTCCGAGCCGGATTCAGCCACCGTTCGGTCACCGTCGCCGCCGTTGTGACCACCAGTCTCACCCCCTCACCATCGCCGACGTTTCCCCCATCATACCGACCGCCGTCGAGGCCGGCTGCAGCCCCGATCGGAGCACGCCGCCGCCGCCACCTATTTTCGACGCCGCCATCAACGGTCATCGCCGCCTCGGCTACCACGTTTGACACCACCATTGGACCAAGCTCATCGAGCTGGTGCCGATAGACCCTCTGATTGGCCTGTCCCGAATCATCGCCGGAAAACCGTCGGAATTTGCTGGAAAACTACCGACACTCGCCGGAAAACCGCTGGAAAATTGGATTCGTGGGAAATTCGCCGGATCGTCCACCGAACGCACCCGGTCCAATCTGATCGGACATCAAACGCCACTAGGTGCCGAATTTGAGTTTCGAGCCACGAAGCGGAAACCCTAGCCGTCGCCGATTTTCGACGATGCGAGGTATAATTTATTTTAACTTAATTATTTGAAAGTATTGATTATTAGAATTGCATGCTAGGATTGGTGAATTGTGTGTTATAATAATATATAAATGTAGATTTGATTAAGGATAAATTATGAAATTTGTTTGATTGAGTGGTGTTAAAAATAGAGGCTAAGAAACTAATCAGGGTATCTAGGTAATGATCTTGATCTAATGCAAACTAGCCTAAGTAGACTTGCTAGAATTGATATAGGTTGATGTGTGTTGATTGATGTGTGATTAAGTGGCGTTTTATCGGATCCCACTTAACTCGAGCCATATAAGTCTGGGTTGGGACGCTGTCGACCCGAGGGCGACGGCTCCCATATGTGCCCTGATGGGAGTTCTTGAGGAAGTATATGGTTTTCATTCAATAGGAGAGTTTGCTCTCCTGTGCCAGATTAATATTAGTTATTTTCCGGGCCGGTAACACTCCTTACTGACGGTTTTTCTATATATATGTAGGTGAGGAATGCGAGCAATGAAAGCTATCGGGACTGCGAAGGAGCAGCACAGAACCACGCACACATGTACCTGCCACGTGTAATGTATAATGATGGTGTGTTATTGCTACGTGAGTGATAATTTTGATGTGTTTGTTTGAATAAATTGCTTGACATGAAATGAACGGATGAATATGAATGAGTAGTAAGTTTGGAGTTCAGGCTCGGTTGAACTGAAACGAAAGAGATAATAATTTAATGCCATGGTAGATTGTTACGTTTCATCATATTTTGATAAAATATTTATATACCCTTGTTGTGGATAGGTTGGCCCCTATTGCACTTTTAGGGAAGATTTTGTCCATTTTTTTTGTAAAAATTAATGAACTTTTTATTTAAATTTCTTACTTGTTGATTGGTTTTGTTTTGCTTGCATATCATAGCATGCATGTAGGACCACGTTAGAACCCACACATCCCATCCATGCACTTCACATTTGCATCTCCATCTTGAGACGCCGAGGGCAGATCTGGGTCGGCTTAACCGAACCCACTAGATTAGCGAACATTTCGGTCGTCGGTGACATTTCCGGGTCGGTTCACGGGTGAGCCGAAACAGGGTGTTACATGAAGGACTATGACTTTCAAATCTTATACCATCTAGGGAATGCAAATGTGGTAGCCGACGCGTTGAGTCGGAAGGGCAAAGTGGACAAAAGTCATTAGCTAGCTACACTTTGGGCCATGTCAGCAAAAGTGGTAGCTATCAACTCGGTGGAGCAACTAACAGGGTTATTGGCAAACTTGGTTGTTTCCAATGATTTAGTTGATCGTGTTAAGCTAGCACAAATGGGTGATGAGGAGCTGAATATAATGTTGGACAAGATTCCTGACATTGTAGCTGATTCAAATAGTGTGATCAGATTTAGAGGAAGTGTGAGATCCCTCAACTTAGTCCCACATCTAATACTTACTAGGAGAAAATCTTGTTTATAAGTGAGAATAGACTATAGATCTTTAACTTGGTTCACCATTTTAAAGAAATGACTTAGGCCCATTATTTTTCACTCTGGGCTGGGTTGTTACAGGTGGTATCAGAGCAACCTAGTTATGTGTTAGATAGTCGGCTGGACTAGGGACGTTGGCTAGGCTGCTGGTCATGGGCCAAAAAAGGTCATGGTCTGGGGTTAGCAACGGGCCAAGACTAGGGACGTTGGCTAGGCTGCCGGTCACGGGCCAGAAAGGTCGTGGGGTGGGGCTAGCAAAGGACAAAGTATAGGCATTTCGGGGATGAAATTTCCTAAGGTGGGTGGATTGTGAGATCCCTCAACTTAGTCCCACATCTAATACCTACTGGGGGAAGATCTTGTTTATAAGTGTTGAATGGACTATAGATCTTTAACTTGGGATAACCATTTTAAAGAAATGACTTAGGCCCATTAGTTTGTACTTTGGGTCGGGCCGTTGCAGGATGGTTGTGTGTACCCAAGGATAATGCACTGAGGTGGAATATCTTGGAGGAGGCTCATCGCTCAAAGTTCTCGATACACCCTGCAGTTACTAAAATGTATCAGGATTTAAAACGAACCTACTGGTGGATTGGGATGAAGAGGGATGCTGTGGATTTTGTCTCTAAGTGTCAAACTTGCCAGTAAATCAAAGCCCAATGTCAACTACCTGGAGGACTATTGCAACCTTTACAAATACCAACATGGAAATTGGAGTGTGTCACATGCGATTTTATTTCAAAGCTCCCAAGAACTCAAAATAAGCATGGCTCCATATGGGTAGTTGTGAACTAACTAAATAAGGTAGCTCACTTCATCCCCACGAAATCAATGAGAACGGCGGAATACCTAGCAAGATTATATGTTAACCATATTGTCAAATTGCATGGGATTCCAAAAAGATAGTCTCCGACAGCGATTCCCTATTCACCTCTCATTTCTGGGAAGCTTTCCAAAAAGCCATGGGAACTCAAATTAAGTTTAGTACAACATATCATCCCCAAACTGATGGTTAGAGTGAGAGGACAATTTAAACTTTGGAATATTTGTTAAGAGCTTGCATTCTTGACTAGGGAGGTGACTGGGAGAAACACTTAGCTTTGGCTGAATTCACCTATAATAACTCTTACCAAGCCAGTATAGGGAGGGAACCATTTGAAGCCTTATATGGTAGGTCCTGTAGATCTCCATCGT
This sequence comes from Piper betle, assembly GCA_033002965.1. Lineage (NCBI taxonomy): Eukaryota > Viridiplantae > Streptophyta > Magnoliopsida > Piperales > Piperaceae > Piper > Piper betle. The sequence goes on from JAURVB010000420.1 coordinate 120,700, forward strand.
GCTGGTTGGAGTCTACCGAAGTAGTTATAGTCGCGCCAGAGATGGTGAGGTAATTAACTGAAAAGGTGAAACTCATTTAGCAAAGACTTAAGGCAGCTCAGGATTGACAAAAGAGTTATGCTAATACTCGAAGGAAGGACCTAGAGTTTCAAGTTCGGGAGTTTGTGTACCTAAAGACATCTCCTACAAAGTGGGTGATCAGATTTAAAATATCAAGGAAGTTGAAGCCAAGATTCATAGGACCGTTTCCAATCCTTGATCGAGTTGGGAATTGTGCATGTAGATTAGCATTGCCACCAAGCCTAGCTGGAGTACACAATGTTTTCCATGTGTCAATGCTAAAGAAATATGTACGGGATGAGGATCATATCATCACAAATTTTGAAGACTTAGAGCTACAATCAAATTTAACGTACGAGGAAAAGCCGATCCACATCCTGGCAAGAGAAATAAAGACACTCTGGAACAAGGAAATTCCTTTGTTAAAAGTATTGTTGAAAAATCAGGGGTTAGAGGAAGCTACATGGGAGATTGAACAAGAAATGGCAAGGAAATACCCTAGCCTGTTTGTGGCATAGGCGTTTATATTTGTAGTAGCATGAACTGATCCTAAAGAAATAAATAAAATTAATCATGATTGTTCTGTTTCCGTTATGATATTTCAAGGATGAAATATCTCCAAGTTGAGGAGATTGTAAAGACCGTGAGAAAAAAAATTTTTTATGCTGATGCGGTCCGGAAAGGACCGAACATGTTATTTTCTTTACCCGATTAATTTTACCTAGTTAATTATTATATTTTATTATTTAGCTATTTATTTACCCGGTTACTTGGTTAAGTAAAGTACATGTGAATTGATATGATTGGTCATCACGATTATTATTATCATTAGTCGACCAGTCATGGTTGGACCTAAAGCCAAACCATCGGTCTTGGGTGGGTGACGACTTGGTGAGTGGGAGGAAAAGGGAGAACAAAGTTTAGCCAAGTGATACCTATTCATGAATGGGCGGTAGGGTAGGGGGTCTCATCGATTCTGGTTGCATGAATTGATGGGGTTTCTTGGGGTCGTTTGGTTGCTTTGTTGAGCGCGTGTTGATATGTTCTGGGTGCTACATGTTGATGAAGGCATCGTCAGTTGCACTGCTAGTTTGTGGTTGATCTTCCTTTCTGTATAGTATGCTTGTTGTGTCTAGGGTTGCTGGTTTCTTCCTTTGTTTGGGGGAACGTCGTAGTACCTGTTATTGCTGGTCGTAGTGGTATAATTCAAGTAACTTAGGGATTTGAATGAGTAATAATTGCTAAGTTATATATGTAATGCACATAGTTATTGGCGTAAATAAAAATTTGGGTAATCCATGAGTAATATAATCACTCTAGTAATTAATTGGTGATAAGTAATTCGTGTACTATAAATTATTAAGTCTGATGGTTATAAGTAATTAATAAAATAAAAATTATACCTTTACCATATTAAATTTAATATTAGGTAAACAAAGTGATTATTTTAATAACGAGTCAGTAATATAGAAAATGGGTTATTAAACTATAGTTGGGTAGAAATCACTCGCTTCGAACCTAAATTGAATAATGAAAATAAATAAAGTTCGAAACTTTATAAAGTCAAATAAATTAAAATAAATCTATTAATAATATTTATGAATTAAAATAATACAAATTATTTTAAATAATTTGATTGAATAACTTAATTAATTAAATTGCATTAAATAATAGTAGCGATTAAAAATTATAATCGTCAACTAAACCATCCAGATCCGTGTTAAGTAATTATCACTACAAAGGAAAAAACAAATACTTGTTTATTAGTAATAATTATTTTATCAACTGTTAGGTATTAATTATGATTTAGATAATTAATCTAAAATGTAAAGTAGGGCTTAAATGGTTATATCATATGAATAATTAATTATTTCAATAGATTTGTTGAGAATTTAATATTTAATATTTTTGAATTGCTAGA